>VDFB02243700.1:0-17048 GCA_007258455.2 Sequoia sempervirens | reverse complement strand
GTATTGAGTGTGGTGAAGAAGATTGAAGTGGAATGCAAAAGTTCATTATTATAAAAGCTAAATAGAAAGGGTAGAATTTGGATTAAATGTTTAATAAAATCAAGCAAATATGGTCCTAAACATTGTTTAAAAGTTAATAGTATATGTAATTGTTTGTAAATGAATTTAATTTTTTAGTTAGCTGAATTCAAATTATTACTTGTAGAATAACTAATTACTTATGTAAGCTAAAATAGAACCAATTGCTTGATAATTAATATGATTACCTTTGTAGTAATAGTAGATTAATTTAGTAAGGTAATAGTAATTGCTATTTGTAGTTATTGAGCATTATGTTTTGTAAATTAATTTAGTACATGGGTAAATATTAAATGCATTTTCAAAGTATTCAATTATTGAAGTAGCAGTAGGAAAGCAATTTTTGAAATTAAATAAAATGAATTTATTGTTTCAAGAAATAGTGAGTGTGTACAAATAATTTAGAAAATAAGTGTCGATTACTTTGGGAAAACATGTTAATTAATATAAATTTTATTTTTAAATATAAATTAAATAATCTATAATACTAATTTGTATAATTAGGAAATGAACATTGTGTTTTGCAAAATAATTTATAGACCATGGTCAAATATTAAATGCATTTTGAAAATATAGATTTATTTAGTGGTCATAGAAAATAAATTACTTATATTGAATAAAATAAACCAATTGTTTGAGAGTATATTAAGTAGTAGTAAACAATTTAGAAATTAAGTTTTTGTTACTTTGCAATGATGTTTTAAATAATACCAATTTTCTTATGAATACAAATTAAATTATTAGCAATTGTTTAGGAAAACAAGTTATAACTTGATTATTTTTGTAAATAAGTACAAAATTTAGATTACATGAATAAATGATATTAATTAGTTTTTATAATTATTCATTGAATTACTTATGTGAAATAAATTGTCAGTGAAATAAATAATCTACTAGTAATTACAAACTATTTTGTGATTAGATTATATTAATGAGTAAAATTATTTCAAAATGCTTAAAACTCAATTTCCTTTGCAAATAGTTTATTTTTTGTAACTTAAAATTTGATTAATATTAATTAATGGAAAGACTTATTAGATTGGTAGGAAAAGGGTTACTGTGTTTGAATATTTGTAACTGGAATTATTAGAATTTTGTATTGGATGGATAAATAGACCAGTGATATTGAAATTCATATTTTTTGTGATAAATAATTTTTTGTATAAAATTATTTAGTAAAGATATATTTTTTTAAATAATATTGTTTTGAGTGGCAATGCAAGACATAAGAGATGAAAATATTAGTAATAGTTTTAATGTTTTAAAGCATTATATTTAAGATATGTAATATATATATATATATATATATATATATATATATATATATATATACTTATTATGGATGATAGAATTGTTTATAATTACTTTATAAAACTAAATGAATTAATTGCAAATATATAAAAAATTAGACATGCTTAAACATTCCAAAATATTACTATTAATTGAAAATATACAATGTTGAAGAATGTAAATAGAAAATGAACCATTAGGTTTTGTTCTATGTTTTTTTGTTATAAAGTGAGTGATGGTGGTTAAGAGAAATATGTGCTTGAATTTGCAAGTATAAGAAGGTAGAAAAATAGTGTATACTTTGGAAATTGATTGGCTAATCAAGTATCTAAAATTGAATTTCTATAACTACAATAGTAAATATAGGATATTTGGAAACCATAATAATGGATTTTAAAGTATTTGAAGGAATAAATGAGAGTATTAAGCATTATGTAACATATAATAGAAAAACATGTTCAATGCAAAATGAGTGGCGGTAGAAGTTGTAATCCATATGGAATGAAATATAGTCATATATGCTAAATAGCTAGGAATATAAGCATAAGAGAAGAGGGAAGTGCAAGTTGGTGCATTATCAAGTAACTTTGGAGGTGCTTTTGGTTCTTCGACATCTGCAATAACATTAATAGAATTAGTACAAAACCCATTTTCCTATGCAATTTTAAAAATTATTTGCAAATAGAAATTAGAAACAAGTATTTGTATCGGTATTGTTTTGTACCTTGTTGTAGCAAATGACATTCATTCTGTTAGGCAAAAAAATTTTGTAATGACATTGTTTTTCATTGTGCTTGAAATGGCCTTTGACAAGGAAGTCTCGTAATGTAAATACAACTGTTATTTTGTCGTTGATGTAGTCTTCATGTATATGTGCAGATCATCATGTGGAAAAATACTAGGCTTCTTTAAGTGGCAAAAATTCAAAAATCAAGAAAGTTAGTAAAACTTGATGTAAAAAATTTAATAAGTTATCTATATTATTTCAAAAATATGTAAGAATAGAATTTATATAGGAAAATTGAATGCAGTTCTAAAATACTAGGTTTATTTAAAAATAAATAAAATCTATTTGGTGAAAATTAAAATTTTAATGCAGAGTACTTAAATTTCGGTAGCATTGTAAGAAGTAGGTACCATCCATCACCCCAACCATAATAAATGGATAATATTTTTTATAAGATTTATATAAGTAGATGACCCACAGTCCGATGGATGCATATTTTTCTAATTTTTTCCAAGTAAATAATTAATTGGTGAATTTTTTATTACAACTTTGAAAAAATATAAAAACTTGTAATACAAGTTCCACCAATAATTAACTTGGTCAAAAAATCTTGAAATTTAATTTTTCTTTTTTTTAATCCATAGTATGTGGGGAAGTTTACAGAATGACGCATGTTTCAGATTCAAAAATGTGATACCATTTGAAAGTTATATGTTTTTCAATCAACCTATCAATCAGACTTTAATGTAATTCTAATAGAAAATGAATAAGTATATTTATTAAATTCAAAATTAAAGAATAATTCTATATTGGTGGAAAGCTGAGAATATCCTCTTAAACCATTTACTCATGAATTTTGCACAAAAATTGTCACCACACACCCACAACAACTACACATTGCCACTTTTTAGTCCATCACGATCCCAAAAGACATACCCTCATGGTGTTTTCAATGGCAGGAAAAATTTGTTTCATGACATAGTCATCAACTATACAATGGCTTTTTTTTTTAGCTCTTATCTGTTACAGTGAGAATTTGAGGATGGAGTAAGTATATGTAACTAACTTCTATGTCGCATTCGTTACAATGAGAACCATCATATTGCAAGTTGTTGTAACTGTTAAATCTATAATAGAAATTTTTGTAGAATGCTTCAAATGGATTTGAAAGTGTGTTTGTTGATCTTAATGTTCTTGAAACTTGAAACATGTAAATGTAAATATTTATCAGCATAGTTTTGAAAGAGATTGTCTGAGGGAGCGAGAACATATTTGAAAAGTTATTGTGAATGTTGATTTCATCAAAATAGTTAGCTTTTTTGTTGTCATTTTGCTATTCAATTTGCAAATAAATGTTGATTGGCCTATGTAGAACATGTTCTTTTGATCTATGGTTTATAGGATATTTTTGAAAATAAATGTTCGAGTTTTGTTGTTGGAAATTTGTTGCGTTATTTGCAAGTATTTGTGTTCATGAAATGATTATAGTCCCTGCTACATGGCAAAGAGAAACTTGGTTAGTTTCAGAAAAAAAATTAGTAGAAGTCACAATGATATAGAAAAGTGTTTGAAATGTTTAGTAGCATATGGTATGTAGATATTTGTACCTATGTTATAGTAGTTTTTGTTCTTCCATCTTTGATATCAATGGGATATTGGTTTTCAACTCTGTTTGCAGCAACATCCAAAGAACCTTTTGTTCCAATAGGATTTTGATCTGTAATAGCTACTTAGTGGCATATACTTGTATCTGGAATGAAGTAATAGTCTTGACAAAATTAAGGGATGGTGTGTACTGTGCTGGTGTCTATCAATTTCAGTATGCAATTGCAATCCCTTTTGTCATGAACTATTTTACACACAACTTGGAAAGCTAATATTGAAATCCCTATTCCTGAGATTATCTCGTGCTCATGTTGTTGCACAAGGTTTGCACTGATATTTAGTGTAGTTGTCATTTTTTCTTTTGAGGTCTATGAGATCTGCATGAAGTACCTCATTTGTTTCATTGTCTATCTCCAACATTGATGTGTAGAGAACAAGAATGCCACCTTCAAATGTGTGACCAATTTTTTTGGCATTTAAGTCTTGGATTGAAATGGAAATGTTCACTTTTGTTCTGAAAGAACAAAGGAGAATGCAAATCTTATATGTGGATGATGCAAATCTTATATGATGTGTCTTTTTCCTTGTGTTGCATTTGGTGTGCTGGTGTTTTTGTTTGTTCCATCATTTGTACTGGTCAACGGTAGTTGTATTGAATCAAAGAAACTGTTTCAAACATTCAATTTATATTTTTTGTTCTAGAAACAACATTATTGTTAATGAATTTATGTATGTTAAAGATTGGTGAGCAGCTTGCATATTCATATTTATTTATGTCTAGTGATCCTATATTCTAATATCTTATTTTCATTCTAAATTTTAGTACTTTTTACATATGTATAATGCAGTGAAGTTGATATTTTATGTAGACATGAAAATGTTTCATTGGAAAAAGAAAAGGACAATGGTTGAAGAGTATGACATGTAATTTATTGTTCAATAGTTGAGTATATTTGCGCCAATGTAGATATTTGAGTATATTTGCACCAATGTATATTTAAGCATAGTGGATAACATGTTAAATGTAATTCATAATCATAAAGCAATTAATGCTCAATCAATGTCGTAAATGCTAGAGAAATACAAATATTTGGGAAAGGAATACTTTGTGTGTAATGGTTTAATTGCAAAGTGAGTGCATTTAGTGCCTTTCTATCCCAAAAGAGGTCTATCAAACTATGTAGGTTTGTACGTAACTACAAGCACTACTTGTAGTTGAAGAATAGTAGCAATGACAAGATTTACAAAGAAATAGATTTGTGCCATAAATTTATGAAACATTGGACCTTTAATAAAAAGTGGATGAGTTTTACCACTAGGGTGATGGCTATTCAATCAATAAACAGTTAATTAATGCATTGAATGCCTTCAAAGTCAAGAAGATGTTGCTAAAAGAATATGTAATTGACAGTATTGACATGTCCTCTTAGCTCTTGGAATAGAAAGCAATAATTCTAGTTATCAAGTATGATAAAGACGAAGGTAAGCTACTAATCACTAGTACATTGTAAGAGGAAAAAAAAATAGAAAAGAAATTAGAGGCATCCAACCTTGTCACCAATGCCAAAAAAAGCATTGTACAAATGTGAATTGGGTGAATATGTTTGTTGCTACAAGAGCGGAGTCAAATGACAATAAGCAGAAAAAAACCCATAATCGTGTAACATTTCATGAATTAACTATACATTTACTGCATGGGTACACAGTCCAGAAAAACTTGCTCAAACTATTCACTTTCTCCAATAACACTTCTACTTACCAAGTATCAAAAAAAAAAAGACAAGCCACTCACCACTTGCACACTATTCATACAGCTCTTCCATCGATCAAGCACTGCAGAGAATGACAAATATCAACGAGAGAAACTAACAACGAAAAAAATACAAGATTCTCAACAAACAATTAAAAAACAATAAGTGAAAACTAGCCCTCCAAAAAATGTTGCACAATTTTCTTTCCCATCTTTTCTCACAGGCTATGAGCGCAATAAAAACATAGTTAATGAATCCAACTTTAAAAAATAATGAACATGCAAAAGGGCAATCAAGAGCCAAAAGACCCACAAGCTATTGAACAAATTATAACCAAATAAGAATAAGCACATGCAAAACTTAGCTCTTGCCTAAGATTTCATGAACTAACTATGCATTCACTTCATCTGTACCCATATGAAAAGACACAACCAACAGGTAAAAAACCCATAAGCTTTTCAATAAATGATAAACAAATGACACTAAGCACAAAGAAAACCCATCACTCGCTTAACGTTTGATGAATTAACTATATGCTCACTGCATGTGCAACCGAGCTACTCACCAGCTGCACACCATTCCTACGATTCCTCCCTTGACCAAGCACTGTACAAAATGAAAAATGTCCAAGATAGCAACCCATAGCCTAAAACACACAAGTTTCTCAACAAATAATAAAAAAACAATAAGAATAATCCAGCGGTCACCTCTTTTTATATTAGCTTTGAGATATGGACTGAATGCATAGATAGTATCAATTGCAAAAGTGTTTAATTGTAAATGCATGGATTTAATTTTTTAATTTTCCTTTAATTAAGTTAGTGCAATAAGAGGACATTATATATTGTAGAAATAAATGGACAAAAATGATACGAGAATATGATCTTCGAGTTCCTTGTTCAACAAATAACTATCATTGCAGCCATATAGATCTTGTGTACCCATTTTTCCCCCTAACTCTTGTAAAAGAAACCAGTATTTTTGTGTTACAAGTATCATAAACAAATAGACAAAATGCTTGTCACTAGTCCACTATTCTTAGCATTGCTAACATGAAGAGCTAAAAACACACAAGCTTCTAAACAAAAAATAAGCAATCAAGAATTCGTACAAATAAAACCTACCACTCGCCTAAGATAGTGAATCAGTGAATCCGTGTTTAATGCAATGAATGCAAACTTTGCATTGTCAATTAAAAGGAATTTTATTTTGAATATAAATTAAATAATTTATAATAGTAATTTTTAAATGAAGATTGCTTGTAGTAAACTATTGAATTTAGAGAATTAATTAAGTAGTTTTTAAAAACTAATTAGTTGTATTAAATAAAAATAACTAATTGTTTCACAATATGGAAAGTAGTGCTAAATGAGTGCTTGCTAGTTTGCAAAAATGTTTTAAATAATAATACTAATTTTATTTTAAATATAAACTATATGATTACTAATTATTTAGGAAAAAAAGTTACATGTTGATAGTTTTTTTAAATATGTACAAATTTTAGTTCACATGAATAAATGATATAAATTAGTTTTTATAATTACAAATTCAAATAATTTTTTGAAAGAATTTTCCAATGAGAAATTATTTATTACTAATCAAAAAGTATCTTTTGATTTGACTAAAATTATTAAGTTAAATTAATTGAACATGGTAAAAGCTAAATTTTCTTTATGAATAGTATATTTTTTGTAACTTAAAATTTGTTAAATCTTAATCAATGACACATAGGCCATAAAAAATTAAATTTATGCAAATATTAATCGAATGTAAGTACAAACAAAACTTTGTAGTGGGTTACAATTCCAATATTTAACTATGTAGACAGTGCACGTGTACCCAACAACCTTGCAAAACATCTCACACGCATAGTTCATAAGGCCTTTCTTAGACCATTGAGTTTCCCCTATAACGTTTATACTTATCAAGTATGGGAAAGTAATAGATGTCCCGAGAAGTCATAGAGAGAAGAGTACGGTGAGACAAGTGATTTGGAGCATTTCCAACACCTCGTAATGTGTAAATTATGAGTAGTTCTAAATGGAAATGGTTTTGTATGCCTTGGTGAAGTGGATAGCTTCAAGGCATTGGATATGTGAATAGGTAGTAAAAATGGCAAGGGTATTACATGTATACATGCAAGAATATAAACTAGGGAGAATTTTTTCATTCGATGAATGATTAAGATTATGGCATACAAGTTTTGTGACAAACCTTGGGGTAGAAAGAAATGTGCTATTATTTAAAAAGCAAAGGACATTTGTTGAAGAAGAACCGAGTTTTTGAGGATACAATAGATGTGAGTAAAATGCATAAAAGAAACGAATACTCTTAGGCAATATTTCATTCCTCCATGATTGACCTTCATTTCCCCTCTCCATTTGCTCTAAAATGATTTTTTCCCTCTGATTTCTTCTTAGCAACTATGCCTATGATAGGACCTAAGCAAATATTGAAGGATTTTGACTAAAATGCAAGTGTACTCAAATTTCTACAAGCATAAAGAAGTGTGGAGGCCTAAATTATGAAGCATAAAATGTGAGATGATGAAGTGATGAAGTCAAGAGATGATGAAAGTTCCTAATTGAGGTTGACAGTCAATTTTGGATGAATGGCCAAGATTGAAAATTTAGAGATGCCCTAAGATCAAAGGATGAAATTGCATGTGACAACCAACAATTAGGGTTAGGGAAAAATTAGGTTAAAATTTTAAATGGAGGGCTGAGATTTGATTTTGGCATAGGTCGAGAATCCATGTGACAAGGGGATATTGGGCACAAAAAATGAAGCTGCTGGAGAATCAAATAAGAATTTAAAAATATTTGATTTAAGACGTGATGTTGACCTTTTGAATTAAAAATTAATTTAATTCAAAAGTGGTGGGGTCGTGTGATAGTAAATAATGATTTTAAATTATTTACTTGGTCGAAAAAGGGAAAGTGGAATTTTAAATAAATGACTTTATTTAAAATTAGAAGAAAAGTCAGTAAGATAATTAAATAATTAATAATAATTATTTAATTATGGAGAAAATGGACAAGGTGGACAATGATTAAAGAAATCATAGGAATTTATTTAATTATAAGAAGACATAAGGAATTAACGATGTGCTTAAATAATTAAATAAAATTATTTATTTGAATAATCAAGAGGAAATAGTGGACAAATAATAATTAAATAAATTTAAGAATTTATTTAATTATAGGGAGACATAAAAAACTAGTGACGTATTTAAATAAATGTAATTTATTTATTTAAATAGTTAGGAGGAATAAAAGATATAAATTAATTAAATAATTAAGAATTATTTAATTAATAGTTTGAATTTGGACTATAGGACATAATTTAAATAAATTATGTTGAGAAGAAATATGGAGAAAAATAAAGTTTGCAGGCCTAGGTCAATTTTGTGTGTCTACATTTTTCTCCTCTTTGTCATAATGCAGTTTATTGCATTGTGACAAAAAAAAATAGTTCAGGATATGCCCCAATGAAAAATAGGATGATGAAGAATGACAAGGAGATAATGATATGCCCCCTCAAGAGGATAGTTGGGTTTAGAAAACACGAGTGGGCTCTCACAATGGATGAAAGGACTAGAAGATGAGGAACAAAAGGATAGGGGAAGATAGATAAGGATGATGAGGATGTGAACTAGAAGAAATGTTAGAGCAGAAAAGAGGAATGGTATCACAGAGAAAGAAACCTTCAATATTTTTCCTAAGTACAAATAGGTGTTGCATTAATCATGATTGGGCAATAAAATGTGGTGAATTGACAAAAAATGCCATGATATGACATAGGCCAAGGTGTGTAAGGTCATCCACTTGCGAAAAATAAATAGTCACAGACAAGGAATGTCCCAACTCATACTAAGGGCTAAGTTTCCCCAGTCTTTTTGCCAAGACAATCCACATATCGTAGTCAAAGAAAAGAGTCAAGATACATCATTGCTCCTCTAAATCCTTCTTGGGAAATCTTCGAGGAACTAGTAACCTAACTCACAGAAAAATTCCAAAAGAAAGATAAGACAAGACAAGTCATAATGTCAACAACTAGTTAGAGTGTTTGCCAAAAGTTGATTTGTTTGACAGTTATTTGACTTGATGATTGATGGGTCGATTGTTTGACAAGCCTAGTTTTAAGAAAGGCACATGTTGTATAAGATTTCGAGTCTCGTTTTGACCATGTGACCACCTATATAAGGCAAATGATGAAGTTTGACTAAATGACAATGTTTGGTTTCAGGAAGGACACATCTTGTATAAGACATAAGTTGACTAGTTGAGGGTTTGACTATTTTGACAGTTCATTTGATTTGATTGAGTGACCTTGTTGACTTGTTGTCTTGTTGATGTGTGACCTTTTTGATATTTCAATGACTTTTTTTGTCTTTGTTGACAATGTTTTATTTATTGTGACTGATGTGAAAAAATCTAAAGGTCCGACCTAGGTGACCTCAGGGGCTCATCGACAAATGGCCTTGCCTACATTTAGTCATAGAGGAATTGTAGTTTGACAATGACATGGAATGAATGACATGACTGACTTTGACTCTTTTTTTTTTGGATTTTGGAGTGTTATTTGGATGCTTTTGTGTTTTGAACATGTTTTTATTTTTTTGGATTTTTGAAATGTTTTTATTTTTTTGTATTTTTTTGAGATGTTTTGGAATGTCAATGGATTAAAATTTATGTATCCTTTGTGCTAGATACAAATGACAAGGGGGGGACCAAGTCTTGGTGGATGTAGGATAGATAGGCAATAATGGATGGAATGAATGAATGCGTAAGAGAGCAAGGATGTGATCTCAAGGACTATATCACATAGGAATAACATGCCCCGTTGTAGTTATGATTTGACATGACAAAGCTTAGGATAATAGGATGATAAGATGGATAATGAAGGGGTTGCTTGGAAGGGATAAGGTATGCCAAGAGACATCCAAAAAACATGTCAACATTTTTTCCCCCAATCATTATCAAGATCAAAAGGAGGAAGAGAGGATGAATGGACTTGATAGGTTTATGTAGATGTTGGTAAGGATGATAATATGGCATGGAAATGGTAGGATATGATAGTGAATGATAAGATGAAAATGATAGGTTGGAAGAGACATTGTTCCCCCAAGTGTAAGTTGCATAGAAGATCAATCTACACATGACGCCTGTTTGCTAGGTTTTCATCATGGTACTTATCCAGTGCACTTGTTTACCAGGTTTTCACTGTTAGACAAAGGGATTTATCTTTACTTTTTATTTTTTTGAATTTTTTGAATAGAAGAGGTGGAATATGGATGAGAGGGATTCAAGCATCTAGTTCCATGATAGGTGATAGTCCCATTAGGGTGTGATGTCATTGCATGGATCATGTCAATTCATTATGCTCATCGATGTTGGTAGGGTGATTGCATGAGAGTGAGATGGATTAGGTAGATAGTGGATTATGACAGGTGTGATAATGGATTATGATGTGGATTATGTAGGACTAAAAGTGGATTATGACATGGATTATGTAGGACATAAAGTGGATTATGATGTCTATTATGTAGGACTAATGCAAGGAAGATGGGTGAAATGTTTATGCAAAATCATGGACCTTAGGGATAGGGTGAGTGAAATATGTAGGAAAATAGTTGAATAATGGGGTGGTAGAGGTATGGAAAGGAATCATGACCAACGGCTACACACACCATGAAAAATATTGAATCTTTTGAGTGGATGGTGGTGTAGGAAGCAATGGTGATGTTTGCTTAGTGGATGGATGATGTAAGCATTTAGTGACCCACATAGACTTAGTGTTTTTAAGATTTTTTCTTTTCATGTGGGATGGAGAAATTTGATATTTTTTTATGGAATGACATTTTTAAAGGGATGAGGAAGATGGTTGGGATTTTTGAGAGATGGATGCCTCATTTGACTTGCATTTTTGTTTAGGGACCCATATCATTTTAGTTTTGTTTTTAAATTTTCTTTCAAAGGTATGGGTTTGAGTGGATTTTTAAATGTATTTTCCTTTGGTTTCTTGCATTTGTACCTTAAGGGACTAGGACCCTTAGGATTTTTGGTTTTATGAAAGGAGGAATCCAAATTTTTATTTTTGAATCCCATGGGGTGGATGGAATGAGTGGAAGCTTTATGTTTACTCAATGTGTGCATTTATTGGTCATGACTAGGATATTTAGGGTATTTATGAATGATTGGGATATTAGGTGTTGGAAGCAATGGTGGCAAAGTGGATGGATGGATATGCAAAGTTGGAAGAAGCGAGGGTAAAATGGATGGTGGAAGGTGTATGGTCACATGCTTTTGAAATTTGTAGGATGATGGAGGTGGAATGGCAACGTATGTTTTGGGAATATGATAAGGCTTGTGGTGGAAAGTGGACTTTGGATGGATGGAGGAAGTACCAAAATCGTTAGGCTATTAACCTTAGGGTGTGTTTCCAAGGCCATATGAGCATGGAGAAGGAACTTTGACATATATAGGCTCCAAGATTCCTTGTTCAAGAAGGCCTAAGCCTTTTCCTTGATAATTCATTTTTTGGAGCATGTGATTGACAATAAGACTAGGTGTAGTTTGGAAACTAGATTTGAGTTGATTATTGGATGAAGTAGCCAAAGTGGACACTGGTTGTTGATGTCCTAAGGAGGAACACTCATGGATGAAAGTGGATAATCCGAGTGGATATGATGGTGGTTTCAAAATAGGGTTGATGGTGGATGTGGAAGGATCATTAATTTCTTGATTAGTATTGTGTTCACTAAGCTCCAAGGTATTGGTTTGATCCCCTATGTTTTCTTGGGAGCCACTTGTATCATCATGGGAAGTGGATGTTTGTGCATCATGGATGGGTGAGGTGGAAAGCTCTTGACCATGGAGTGCATAAAGTTGGCTAAGAGGATCATCATGGTCTTATTGATCATAAAAGGGATCTTGATCAAAGATGGGAGCTTGATCATGAATAGGATTAGGTGTGTTATGAATAGAATCATTAGGAGGGTGTTAATCTTTATGTGAATGAGGGGGTAATGTTTCCTCATGTTTATGATTGTTCTCTTGAAATACCTCATGACTTATTTGAATTGAGGTGGAATGGTATTTCTCATGGAGAGACTTGACATGTTATTGATGGTCAACAACTTAGGAGCATGATAGAGGATTACTTGGACTTACGAGCGGAGACTCTTGAATTGGATCAAGGGGTTGACTACATGATGGGGTTGTAAGAATGGGAATGGTGTTTGAAGACTCTTTCATAGGTTCAAGAATATGATTTGGATGAAATGGCGATGTCTAATTCCTTGCTAGTAGCCCTTGGGTCACATCCTTTGGAGGTGGATGGGTGGATTTAGGTAATTCCATAGGTTTAATTT
Organism: Sequoia sempervirens; assembly: GCA_007258455.2. NCBI lineage: Eukaryota > Viridiplantae > Streptophyta > Pinopsida > Cupressales > Cupressaceae > Sequoia > Sequoia sempervirens. Next base: position 4,222 of record VDFB02243700.1, on the reverse strand, counting down.
TGAAATGTTTGAATTTAGGGCCTAAATTTGATGGAGGATTAGATAATGGTGGGTGTAATGAAGAGTTTGACATGGGTTAGAAGGTGGAGAGGCCAATGGATTAGGACTAAGACATGGTGGCTTAGGGAGAGGCATTTGATTGGATGGTGGTATGATAAAGTTATAGGGTGTAGGACCTAGATTATTGTCCCCCTTGTCAATGGTTGCATTAGAACATGAGGAAGTTTGATCTTGTTGCAAGGTAGAACTTAAGTTCACATGTTTTTGTTGTGATGTGGATTGATACCTGTTGATGTGGCATTGACATGTTAAGAAGTGGATGGATTAGATTGTGGTATGAGGTGGAAGGGGATGGCATAGAAGCTTAAGGTGGCATTGGTTGATAATGAATGGATAAGGGATGATGTTGTGGTTGTTGTAGTTGACAAGTGGCAATGAATTAATTGGATTGAGCTAGGAGGTGTTGGATTTGAGGTGATTTAATTTGTTGAAAAATTTGGAAGATGGTTTGAAGTCTTTGTATGGTTTGGTGATCTAGGGGTTGGGGTATTTGGTGAAGTATTTGGAGGAGGTTTTGAAGTTGGGATGCTAGGACTTTGTTTTCGAATGTGGGCATGGTGTCTCAAATTTGTTTAATTTCTTGCATGTCAATTCATTCCCAAAGGTATGCAACATAGTTCATGTCATCCTTAGAGGTGTTTGGAGGAGCCCCACAAAGTATGATATTAGGTTTTTTTTTGTTTCATTATTTGAACTAAGGAGACGACCTCCTTGAATTATGATCTTGGGCTTAGGTTTTGTCTCATTGTTTTCATTAGAGGGATATCCCCCTTGAACTATGATCTTGGACTTAGGATTATGATTGGGCTTGTTTATAATTAGGGCCATTTTGAAAAGTGTTCATTGACTAGGGCTAGTTTGGTGATGATGTTGAGATGATAAGATTGGATGATTAGGAATGATTATGGTTGATGGTTAGAATGAAAATTGAATGATGAAGATATGATTGGAGTATAATTAGGAATGGGTAGGATGAGATCAATGTGAAATTATGTTTAGGATAATGATTTGGATATAATGATTAGGAATGATCTATGGGAGGACAAGATTGGGTGACTTAATTGATTAGGATGATGACTAGGATGATTAAGATATGATGTAGAATGACAAGGATATGATGTGGATTGGATTGGGATGACTTGAATATGATTAGGAATCACTTGATTGTATGAATTGGATTGATTAGGATGAATGAATGATGAGGAAGATGTGATTAGGTCAAGGTGGAATGATTAGGATGAAAGTGATTGGATATGAATTTTTTGGAAGAATGTGTAGAGTGAATTCTCTTTATGTTTTTGGTGTTTAGATTGATTTGGAAATGTTTAAATGAATGATCACACATGAATCACTTACGCAAGACACATAAGAAAGTTTGAATTTTGAAATTTGAAGAATGTAATGATGATTAATAAACAAGCACATGTGTAAGAAACATCAACAAGACCTATGACTAGTCAAGTGGGGTATAGCCAATTAGGTCTCAAGCTAGTTTTCAAAAGGTTGACTAGGTATAATTTGAAAGAAAAATCTTGCCACATGGCCAGGAGAAAGGGGTAACACACCCTTCACCTTCACTTCCCAAAGGTATAAAGTTCTTTGGGGATTAGCCAAGACTGACAAGATTTCAACTCCCAAAGAATCATGTCTTTAGATTCACACTTCGATTGAGGTCATCCCTTGGAGGGGTGTGTACTCCAAGAAAGCCTCCTAAGAAAGGTATGACAAAAGAAAACCAAGTGAGGTGTTTTAGAGGGCACACACACTTGATTCACATTGGCAATTGTTAATTTCCCTTTAGAAATGAAATGTGTGTAAGAAAACAATGGAAATAATCATTCTTTTTAACACAAAGCCAAAATGTGTGATGGAGGACAATGGTTCTTTTTAAGCCCAATTTCAATGATGTGATAGAAAAAGAAGATGGATTTAAGTCCCCAAAATCCAAATGTGTGATCAAACAAGTTGTTCCTTGTTAAGCCCCAAATTAAAGTGTGTTGACAAGTAATGATTAGAAATGAAAGATGGAATGTGTGCATTTATAATTTATTTAGCTCCAAATTTTTGTCCATTTGATCCAATTTTTCCTTTCAATTTTTTATTTTTTCTTCACATTCACAATACCAACAACACCGCCAAAACCCCAACAAGATAATTGATCACTAATATTAGAGGGTTACCTAGTCAAGAGAAATCTGATTTTTGGAAATATTTTTTTGCATCAAAAATAAAAACACAAAGAAAAATCCCTTACTGAAATTTCTAGAGCTTTCCAAAAATATAAATAAATTTGAAAAATTTGTTGTTTTGCACCCAACTTTAATTTTTTTAATGAAAAATCACTAAAAATTTATAAAAAATTCAAACTAGGTCCAAAAATTCTAATTTTTGGACTGAAGGTGCCACAAATCATTTGAAATTTGTAGAAATTGTTTTGTTAAAATATCTACAACCATTTGTGAGATATATGCAAATCTTTGTAAAACCTTAATTTTCAAAGATTTGTTTCTTGTCTAATTATTTTTCATCCAAATTAAAAACATAAAAAATAGACCCCTACTATAATTTAGAGATATTTCTAGACATATAAAAATATTTGAAAAATTAACTAATTTTCTCCTAAAATTGATTTTTCATAAAAAAATAAGAAAAAAATTATAAAAAATTAAAAACAGGTTCCAAAAATCTAATTTTTGAACTAGAAGCTCTTGACTTGTCTACAACTTGTAGAATTTTTTTGTGAAAAGATCTGCACCATTTGAAAGAAATGGTCAAATCTTTGAAAACTAGGGTTTTGTCCCCAAAATGATGCAAAACCTATAACAAAAAGCTAACAAAAGTTGCAACAAAAAGGATCCAACTCAAAAATTCCTCAAAATTTGTCAAATTGAGCTAAAAATTAGTTGTCAGGTTCACCAATGTAACTAAGGTAAAATTCTAGGTTAGCATAAAATAAAATGCAAAAAGTAAACCCTAGCTAAACAATGAAGCACAAAGGAGTAAAAATGCATAAAAGAAAGGAAGAATTTCACCAAATAGCCATCATGCCCTCCATGATTCACCTTCATTTCCCTTCTCCATTTTCTGTAAAATGATGTTTTCCCTCAAATTTCTTGTGAGCAACTATGAATATGACAAGACCTAAGCTAATATATAAGGATTTTGACTAAAATGCAAGTGTACTCAGATTTCTATAGGCATAAAGAAGTGTGGAAGCCTAAATTTTTAAGCATGAAGTCTGAGATGATGAAGTGATGAAGTCAAGAGATGATGAAAGTCCCAAAATGAGGTTGTCATATCCTTTTTATAAAAAACGTCAATTTTGGACAAGTAGCCAGGATTGAAATTTGAGAGATGCCCTAAGATCAAAGGTTGAAAAATTGCATGTGACAACCAACAATTAGGGTTAGGGAAAAATTAGGTTAAATTTTGAAATGGGGGGGAAATCAAATCAAAGGCCAGGAATGCATGTGACAAGGGGATATTGGGCACGAAAAAACAAAGTGGTTGGAGAGTCAACTAAGAATTTAAAATTATTTGATTCAAGAGGTGATGTTGACCTTTTCAAGTAAAAATTAATTTAATTCAAAAATGGTAGGGTCATGTGATAATAAATAATGATTTTAAATTATTTAATTGGTGGGAAAAGGGAAAGTGGAATTTTAAATAAATGACTTTAGTTAAAATTTGAAGAAAAGTCAATAAGATTATTAAATAATTAATAATTATTATTTATTTATGGAGAAAATGGACAAGGTGGACAATAATTAAATAAATCATAGGAATTTATTTAATTATGATAAGATATAAGTAATTAATGATGTACTTAAATAAATAAATAATTTTTTTTTATTTAAATAATTAAGAGGAAATAGTGGACAAATATATTTAATTAAATAAATTTAAGAATTTATTTAATTATAGGGAGACATAAGAAAATAGCGACGTATTTAAATAAACTTAATTTAGTTATTTAAATAGTCAGGAGGAATAAAAGATATGAATTGATTAAATAATTAAGATTTATTTAATTAAGAGTTTGAATTTGGACTATAGGACATAATTTAAATAAATTATGTTGAGAAGAAATATGGAGAAAAATAAAGTTTGCAAGCCTAGGTCAATTTTAATTGTCTACAAAACTAATTACATTGTGTGCATT
>VDFB02243697.1:0-20062 GCA_007258455.2 Sequoia sempervirens | reverse complement strand
CGTACCAATACTAGTACTAGTCTTGTGGCAACTATGTTTTTCTCGATGGAAGAGTATTGCATGATGAAACCGTGAAGTTTAACTGTGAACACGGATATGTTTGGACAAGTTCTGCACAAAAGCTAAAAATGGCTTTGTTGAAAAGCAGAAAAAGGCAGATTTTTGGATAAAAATCTGAGATATGGGTTTTGTAGAGAACATCGTGTTGAATATACCCAAATTGTCCGTCTTCTAAAAAATGATTTTTTCACGGACATGCAAGAACCCTTGAAGGTAGAAGTTGCGAAGCAAATTTTTCTCGAGAAAATGTGAGATATGGATTTTGTAGGCACTTGTGTGCTGAATAAACCCAATTTGTCAGTTTTTTGAAAAAGGTGATTTTTTCAGAAACCCTAAAAAATGGAAGCAACAAGGTAAATTTTTCGGAAAAATCTGGGACATGGGTTTTGTGGCCAATTTAGTGCTGAGTAAACCCAAATCGTTAGATCTGTGAAAAGAGCGATTTTCAAGAAACCCTAAAAAAATAGGGCTAGAAGCTTCCACAAAAAAAACTCCAATCTTAAAGAAAAGTATGAAATGGAGAGACCCAGATCGATGAATTCTGGAGAAGATGATCTTCTATCTCTGAAAAAGGATGCTCTCGAAAAATGCCTTATGGAAAAATGTTATTCTATGCAACCTGTATTTGAAACTACGAAGAAATGTGAAAATTCCCTTCGTTTGATCCTTCAAATGCTATTGAGAAGAAAATTCTGTGTTTGCCTCTTGAAGTTAACTTGCAAAATAATGAATTATGGACCGCCCAAATGCTTCTTAGATAAATTTTGGAGGTGAAAGAAGCAGTTAACTCGCAAAAACCCTAATTTTAGGAGTCATCACGTGAAAATATCTGGTAACTCAAGTTGACTTGGGCGCCACTTTGAGATAAGGTGTCCAACCTCAGCAGTGTTAGAATATTTTTCAAGATTTTCAAATTTTGCTAGATAACATGCCTCTGCTTGATCTTTGATTCCGGATGTTTGACAAATCCTGTGAATTGACTAACGGATTCGTTGTAGAGTTGGATCAAATATGAGAAAGATCTCTTGGAGGTTGCGAATCTTAAAAATTGCATTTGCCTCTTGAAAGCTTGGGTGCCCCTGGCTTGTAGGGGCGCTTTTCTTCACCAGACAACTATTTTTTAAGGATTTTCAACTTTTTTTCAATTTGCCTTCCGTGCTTCATTTCTCCACTCAATTTGAAATTGCCAGTGACTGATGAATCTTTTGGCTAGGCTAAGATATTCATTGGAAAGCGTGAAGAATTTTGGAAAGGATGACTGGTTTTGCAAACTCTAAAAACTGTTTTAGAGGGCTCAAAGTTTTGGGCGCCCCTGGCCTGCAGGGGTGCTTTTCTCTTCGTCTGCTTGTTGAAACACCCTTGTTTGATCTTCGTTGTTGGATGTTCGACTGCTCCGATGAACTTGCTAATGGACTCATCACGAAGCTTGACAAAATCTGAGGAGGGCTTGCTGGAGGTCGTGAAACTTGAAAACTAAATTTGATGCGTCAAAATTTTGGGTGCCCTTGGCCTGCAGGGGCGCTTTTCTGCTTTGTACTTATCTAATTTTGTGTTTCTTGACTTTCAGCACTTTCAGTTTGATCTTCGTTTGCGAGTGTTTGACCGATCCCATGAACTGGATGTTGGATTCGTTGGAAAGCTAGCAAAATTCTAGAGAGTATCCCCACAACTGCAAACCTTAACAGCTGTATTTAGCCCCATGAATTCATGGGAGCCCTTGGCCTGCAGGGGCGCTTTTCCTCCACTTTTCCTTGTGACGCTTTTGTTTCCCATGGTGTTTCTTCACTCGATCTGCATTTCACGGCGTTTGATGACTCCTCGAGATTGGCTGATGAATTCATTGGAAAGCCTGCTCAAATCTGGAAAGAAATTGTTTGTAGCTGCAAACCTTTAAAGCACTTTTGATTGCTTGAAACCTTGGCCGCCCCTGGCCAGTAGAGGCGCTTTTGTGCTCCAGACAACCATTTTTTGATGGTTTTCATCCTTCTTGAGCTTCGCGTTCATTGTGTCATCGACTATGTTGATCGCGATCATCGTCCGTTGACCGCGCTTGCCATCCGCGTGCAACACCAACACCAGCGTTTCACGTGTTCTTCAACTGCATCGGTTGCCGCTGTTGATGTGTTGGCCATGTTTAGCGTTGTGTGTGCATGATCTGTGAAGCGTCCAACATTCCAGACTTAGTTTATTTTTTGCAATTTTCAGCTTTTCAAATTCCCCTCTGCCATTCACCATTTTTTGAGCATCTTTCGCCATAGATTGTTCTGTGTAGCATTTGAAGCTTAGATTCTGACACTTGGTACTGGCCATCCTCCATTGATGACCTTAGAGGTCCTAACTTTTCTCCTGAAAAAGTGAAATAGATTTTGACTGGACCAGTGTGATTGTGATGAAAGATTAACTAGTCAAAATCATTTTGAACCATTTCTAGAAAAGATCCTATTTTTAGGGTTTTTCTAAAAATAGGGGCCTGAAACCCTAATTTCAAAATTTTGCGAGCATCTTCTTGATCCGTTTGTTCAAAAATTTCTAAAAATAGGAAATTGCTATTTTTAGACATTTTGACCCTTTTTTTGAGCTTTGACGATAATTTTACAAGATTTTGACCATTTTTATCAAAATGTCTTAATGAAGCAAATTTTTTATTTTGGGTACAACATGTTAGTTTTTAATGATCAGATGTAAAGCACAGAAAATTAATTCAAATATCAACACAATAACACAGTAGATACCCTAGGAAAACCCTCCACTTGAGGGAGAAAAACCCAGCGACAATATATCACTTATATATTGAATGTCAACACAAATTGTCTCCTTTACAAGAGGCCGATATGAAGGCCAAATATAAGCACCACAGTTTGATGCAATACAGATTACAAACAGAAGTAATTTGCTGATTATAAACTCAGCCTTCAATGAATATAACAATCTGCTCTTCTACAGAATTCGCACCAAGAACATCGAACTATCTTGAACAATGAATGACAACACCTCTCTTAGATGCAAAATACAGAATAATGTATTTCTCCTTGAAGTCGATCTGCTGCTACAGAATTACCATCTGCTGTAAGTGCGAACTTCTCCTTGATATGTGAATTATAATGATTGAACTTGATGATTAAATGAGAGATCATCACCTTATATTTATACAAATCATTGTGTCTCTTCATGTAGGTCGGCCTCATAAGAAAATAGCAATAATTAAATAAATATAATTTCTTTAATGAGGTCGGCCTATTTAATTATTCACAATAATTAAATATTATAATATAGAGCCAAGTGAAGCGCCTCTTCACTTTAGTTATCTCAAATAAATGAATAACTGTTAGGCTATATGAATTTATGTCTTCATTCGAGGCTGGAAGAATGAGCCCGAAGCTGCAATAACATCAACACTCCCTCTTAGCTAGGGAGAAATACTTCTAGCTGCATAAGACATAACACCTCATCATGATGTCAACCACAATGGCTAACCCCATATGTGGAAAAGAAAAGATATCACCCCATCGTGATATCAACCATCATGACTACACCCATGTATGGAAAAGAAAGATATCACCTCATCGTGATATCAACCATCATGGCTACACCCATTTATGGAAAAGAAAGATATCACCTCATCATGATATCAACCATCATGGCTACACCCATGTATGGTATGTACAAGTGCTCATCACTCAACGTGATGTTGTCACCTCATCGTGAAGTTCACCATGGCTCTCCCAGAGGGTGAAAACACAAGTACAAGAAAAATCATCACAGACTCTCTCATGTGATGCTGTCATGGAGTCACACACATGACATCCACCATGGCTTTCCCAGAGGGTGGAAACAAAGGCTTTCACCTCAAATCTCAAAGAGAAATGCATTAACAAGGGCTTGCACCTCAAATCTCTCTCAAAGAGAAATGCATTAAAGAGGATCACTGATATTGAGACTCCTTAGCTAGGGCTTGCTTCTCCACTATACCAAGCTTCTCTCGAAAGTACACAAACTTTATTCTATAGAGAGGCTTGGTGAGAATGTCTGCCGTCTGCTCATCAGTGCTGATATACCTCAACTGGATCGCCTTCCTCAATACCATATCTCTGATATAGTGGTATTTGATCTCAACATGCTTAGTTCTATCATGAAACATAGGGTTGAAAGAAAGCTTCACACAACTCTGATTATCACAATGAATGATAGTAGGCTCCATTGATTTGTCAAACAATCCTGCAAGGAGCTTTCAAAGCCACACTGCTTCTCGAGCTGCCACACAAGCTGCAATATACTCTGCCTCTGCGATTCTCAGTGCCACTGAAGACTGCTTCCTGCTACACTAGGAGATCATCGCAGACCCCAAACTGAAACAACATCCAGAGGTACTCTTCCGATCAGCAACACAACCTGCCCAATCAGAATCTGTATGACCATGCAGCTTCAAGTCCACACCAGAAGAATATCTCAAGCCATACCCAACTGTGCCACGCAAGTATCTCAGGATATGCTTCGCTGCAACTAGATGTATTTGCCTTGGTTCACACATGAACTGACTAAGTGCACTCACTGCATAGCAAATATCTGGTCTAGTATTGACTAGATATATCAACGATCCAATCAACTGCCTGTACATGATGGGATCCACCAGATCTGAACTAGCTGCAGCCTCTTTCAACTTATGCAAGTTGGTCTCTATAGGCGTAGACATGGATTTGCAATCCATCATACCAAATCTCTTCAATGGTATACTTCCCTTGACTTAGAATCATCTCATTAGGCTTCTGCCATACTTCTAAACCAAGGAAGTAGTGCATGAGACCAAGATCCTTCATTTCAAACTTAGAAGCTAGCTCCTTCTTGCATTTGATAATGAGGTGATCTTCTCCAGTAAGAAATAAATCAACATAAAGAACCAAGATCAACTAGATTACCATCTTCTTTAGGTTTAGTAGGCCCCCTCTGAATCTTCAAGTACTTGCATCAATCTTTTGACCTCTTCATCCAAGATTGCCTGCAACGCTTGACTTAGAGAAATGTTTTCCAGTGCACAACTCTGGTACTGTAGAGAGTTTAGGATTGTCCTCCTCGACCTCATCCCAGATCGCTCTATTCTGAATAGGTTTGCGGAGCCACCAATGTCAAATCCAGATGACTGTCTTGAGCAATTATGATCTCAGCAGCTGAAGGGATCCTCTAAGGATTTAGCACCTAGCCTTGCAATACAATAATCTTCACTTCTTCTCAGTGAGTTACAAAACTCCCTCTTGATACCTGCTGCAGAGATTGCAAAGAAGACTTTTGGAGGTGAACTCCCTCTAGCCACCAACTCAGTCCCATGGCTGCAAGTCGTGACTTCACGCTTTATCATTTCTTTGGTTGGCATGACTTCCTCACAAGATGCCTCAAGCTTTTCATCACTAAGCAATCTCTCATCGTCTTCTTGCTCCTAGATCTGACCTGGAAGCATTTTAGAGAGAGATTACTAACCGTTTATAACTATCCAAAGAAATATCAAGGCTAGAATCATACAAAGTTTACTATCTCAAGTTATAGCATGAATACATAAGAATTTATGAACAATATTAAAACATGAATAAATAAATCAACCTATAAGAGAAATATATCAAAAGATTAGAATGAAGGGATAAAGAAACTTATCTTTATTGAATTTTGATATAACTCTTTCTTCCATCTTTTACTCCTCTCGAGAGTGCTAAACTCAGCACAACAAATTTATTGAATGCATTATGCAGTTAGCATGAAGAACGAACCCTCTCCAAGAGTCAAGGCTCTATCACAGTTCATGCATTAGAGAATGATATCGATGTGACCAACTAGTCACCATTGAAATTGCAGTTCTCTTTTTATTTTAGAGTCACACTTAGAAATCTTCACAACTAGCATGAAAAATAACTTGCAACGAATAATTTGAATCTTCAAGGATCTTATGTTAGTGAACACAATTCAAGAGAAACCACGATCTCTCTTTACTAATCACACATGATCCAAATAAATGATATAACAAAAATTCAGCCTAGAAAGGTGATTTCAAACAAAACAAAGAATACTTATCTCTTTAAATATTCTGATGGATGCAATTACTGGACACAGTATAGAATGCTGCTCTTATGCTCAGATCAGTCCACCATCTTCACGGCTTGAACACAGGCCCATGACTTAGAATAGAAATTCCCTAGAATCCTTTTGAGGAGAGATCTCATCCACATCCGCAAATGAAGCATGTTGATTAGGCCTGGTTGGGCAATCTTTTGCATAGTGACCAAACTTGTCACATCGAAAACATTGAACGCAAGTTAGATCCTTCTTCTTCTTGAATGCAGGAGCAACATCTGACCCTTTATCTCTGTTCCTCTTGAAGTATCCTTTCTTTCCTCCTTTGCCTTTCTTCTTCGAGGATTGAGCGGAAAGAACATGAATGTCTTCATTTGTAGAACTTCGACCAATACCTCTCGCAGCCAACCTAGACTCTTCTTGAATACAATCTGCCCTCAAACGATCAAACTTGGGAAGTTTTGATGTTGCATTGATTCCTTGAATGTAAGACTCCCAAGATGAAGGAAGACCATTAAGAGCCAACATGGTCAAATCCTTGACATCAACAATATGACCAATGGTAGAGAGCTGATCTCTCAATTCGGAAATCTTCATGAAGTAAGCGATGATAGATTCTCCTTCCGCCATCTTAACATGATGAAGTTGTTGCTTTAATGCAAGCGCACGACTTGTGTTGTTGATCTCATACATCTCCTCCAAAGACTTAAACATCTCCCTTGCCGTCTTCATCTTAGAGATGATGGGAACAATATGATCCTTCACGGAATCAACTAACATCTTCTTTGCCTTAGTATCTTTCTTCTTCCATTGAACCTTCTCTTCCTTATCAGTAGGTTCGGAAACTTTGCTCTCCATGAACTCAGCCAATTCATTTTCCTCCAAGGTGAGCATAATTCTGAATCTCCAAGATGTGAAATTTGTTGCTCCCTCAAGTCTGTCCTTGGTCTTGAGTCCGTTCACCATCTTAATGAAGGGATAGATGTGATCAAAGATGAGAAAGAGTAATAAGAGTATCGCTGCAATACTGTTGTACCCAAAACCAAAATTTTTGCTTCACTAAGGCATTTTGCTTAATTGAGTTTTAATCTTGTTAAAGTGATGTCAGAAGGTCGTTTTTGGGGTTTTTAAATATGGAGTTGGTGTCAGTGTCATGTCAGTCGGTTACTGAAGAAATTCAAGAAAAATGAAAATCTGAAGGAAAATCATCAAAATTTTCTATCTCTGGAGAGGGGAGCACATTTTCAAAAGGGCGCCCTATCTTTTAGGGGCTCAGATCCGGTTTTTAGGGTTTGTCACCTCCAGCAGGTATTTTGTCCGGCATCACGTCAGCTTAGCAACGGGCTATCAAGCTCGTCGAACGGACCTGTTTCGTGCAAGTTACGAGAGGTATAGTGCAAAACGAGAGGAGATCGAGAATTGGCTAACACTGAAGAAAAGCACAGCTTTTGGAAAAGGCGCCCATCTTTTTGAGGTGTTAAATGAAGGATTTTGACTAAATGCCACCTAAGATGTTTATCTCACATTTGTTCAAGCTTCGCAATGCATCCGTCAGTTGGTGAATCTGAGTTGCAGAAGTGCCTGAGCCGAAGGTCAAACGTAAGGTCAAATCTTGGTCAAAATATCAAGGAAAAAGCAAAAGAGCACATTTTTAGAAAGGCGCCTGAGCTTTTCAAGCCTTTAATGCCTTCTTTCTGATGATCTCAGATGTTCAATTTGTCCGTGTTACATTCAGCTTTCCGTTGCCTATCTTCGTCGATTCAGAAGATGACTCAGCAGCTTGCAATTGGAGTTTTTGTGTTATTTTGTTCAGTTCCAGAAATGGCCAAGTCTGGGGGAAAAAGAGCAACTTTTGAAAAAGGCGCCCTTGATTTTCACCCCTCAGATGATGTTTTCTAGAGAAATGTGCTTTTGTAGCTGTCGTCCAGAATGAGGTTAGCTCCGCAGTGAACCTGTGATCCAGTCCTGAAAATTGGTAAAACATAAGTTATGAAGGATTTTGTTTTTCCCTTCGTACGAGATCGAGATGTCAAAATTTGACTAAGTCTGAAGAAAAGCGCAGCTTTTGAAAAGGGCACTTGGATTTTTGAGCCTTCAGATGTTAGTTTTATGGTCTGCAGTCTCAAGGTATCTTTTGATCAGTTTTTGTCCAGCTCTGCGATGCACCTGTCAGCCAGTCAATTGGTGGAGTCAGTCAGCCAGTGTCAGAGGATGAACAGAGGTCCCGACAGAGGTTTAAATCCAAATTTTCATCAAATTTGGCTAAGTCTGGAATTCGCCTTAAGAGGTCAAAGTTGAGTTTTCGAAATAAGTTGACTGGTGCGCCCTAACTTGAGTTCTGACTTCAGTTAGACTGAACGTTTTCTGGGTTGTCATCTTCAGTTCATATATTGGCATGTTGAGTGATCTTTCAGTTCGCATGTCGAGTTAACTAGTTTGCATGTCCAGTTAACAGCTTTGCATGTTGAGTTAACTTGTTTGCATGTTCACTTAACTAAAGATTATGCTTGAAAGTCAACTTAAGTTTGCATGCATGGCGAATTTTGGTAAATTTTGAAGATTTTGTGAAGATGGCGAATTTCATTTTTGTCAACTGGAGTTTTAGTTTCAGTCTTCAAAAGGGACGCCATATTTAATTAAAGCATAGATTTTGTGAAGTTGGCGAATTCATTCATTGTCAACTGAAGTTCCAAAAGGGATGCCATTTTTAGATTTAAAGCATGAGGTTGAAGTTGGCGCCTCACTTCTTGAATGTCAACTTCAGTTCTGAAAGGGACGCTTTAATCCTTGTTTATGAATTTAGTGAATTTGTGAAGTATGGCGCATTCAATAAAGATTGTCAACTGAAGTCAAATTCGCATGATGCTCTAAATGGTGTTGTTAACTGAAGATTGAAAGGGAAACCCTAAAGCATGGCGCTTTAATTAGCTTATTTTAGTTTTAGTTAACTAAAATGAGGTCCAATCATAAGCCAAGCGCCATTTTTCAAGGTTTTATGCTTTGTACGAATTTCAGAGGTGAAAATCTATTTAACCAAGCATTGGCGTCCATTATTTCTTCATCTCAAGCTTTGAAATTTCCATTCTTCTTGAGCGACCAGCAAGCTAAAGGTGCTACAGAGGTCAGAATTCAGCGTTCTTCATAGCTACGGATTCAGATTGATCAAAGGAAGAAGATTCCAGACTTTATTTTCACTTTGCATGCAGGTGTCATCAAGTTCCAGAGAAGAGATTGGCGAATTCTTTAGAAGCAGAACAAGCAAAACTTTCTATCTTTTGTCTTATTTCTTCTATTTCTCATCTTAGGTACTTTCTTCGCATGTCAAAGAAATTCAACATATTTTCAGAGTTTGATCATCTGGGTTCGCATACTTCAGTATTTGCAGCAAAACCCATGTCTTAGATTTTTTCGAGAAAATCGCCCCGTAGTCTTCATTCTGAAGCTCTGTGCTTTTTTTTTGAGAATTTCTTTGCATGTGGGCCTGAAACACATCTTTTCGAGAAACGAGCTATCTGGGTTGTCTTAGAATTGGATTCTGCACAAAATCCACGTTTCAGAAAAATTTCGAAAATTTCTTTTGTCATAGGCTATTTTTAGCCTTGCCCAGAGATTTTCAGTTTTCTAGAAAGTTTTCAAGTACATTCGACTTTACAGTCAAAAGTCGCCATTTTCAAAATGCAGTTCAATGTCATTGATTATAAAGCCAAATCGGCTCTTATGCATAATTTTGTCAAAACTTCAGATACAGACCTTAATCATGTTTATCTAGTGGTTAATTTGAGCAGTCTGGAGGGTGTTAGCAGCAATTCGTTGAGAAATCTTGAGCGTTCTGGATTGCTGGCAGCAACATCTATTCCTGTTACCACTTTTGATCTCGAGTTCGTTCTTGCTTGCATCAAACATTATGACTCATCTTCACGTCAAATCAGATCAGCAGATGGGAGGGTTGTTTGCAGTCTCAAGCCGAAGGATATAGAGAAATGCTTTGCTATTCCTCCTTGTTCAGATAACTTTACTGTGGTTATTGAGGCTTGCGAGAAGATATGGGATGGTGATCAACAACGTTCGCAAATGAAGGTGGCTCAGAAATGGCTGAAAGTTCAGAAGACTAACATGCCTAAAAAGGTTGGTCGTGGTGAATTCAAGGACGAAGTTGCTGTTTTGATAACTTTGCTCAATCGAGTTACAGGTCAACAGGATGCTAGCACTTTCCGTTCATGGATGTTTTACCTAATTACTAGAATTCTTGATGGCACAGAGCATTTTGACTGGGCTATGTTGATTAGTGATTGCTTACATCAACAGATTACTAATTTTCTCAAGTATCATGAGTTTCATATGATATCATACTTGGTTTACTTAGTTGCATTCCAAGGCAGCTACAAGTATCTAAAAACTAATGGCACTCTCGGTGTTCAACGTGTTCATGAGTATTATCCTCAGTTGGAGTTCTCTCAATCCGAGCAAGACTTCCGAGCAGTGAATGATCACTTTTCTATGAGGACAGTTAGAGATCTTGACAACGAAATGCACATTCGTATTTCTGCCGAGGCTAAATTAGCGATGGAGACTTGGGCGGATTGGTTTATCCAGTTCCCTACTTTCACATACATCCGGGTTTATGGATATGTTGGAGAGCCCCTGATGTTACCGAGGTACCCTTCAGACAAGATCATCTTCATGGAGTTTCTCAGACAGATGCAGCATGTTCATTTCTTTCTTCGCAATCGTCATAAGACTGCGGCTAATTTTCCATTTACATTGGGAATTTTCACATGCAATGCGGCAACAAATGCCAAGCTTATGTCAACCGAGATAGAAAGGTTCAAACTCAAGACTCATACTGAGAGGCGTTCCTATGATCCTCTTGGTCATTATGCAGACAGGTTAGAGCGAGGGATTGCACATAAGCCAGCACTTGAGGATTTTTGGGCAAATTGTGAAGATGAATTCGAGGTTCGTCGTCGTCACTATTGTAGACTCACTATTGGTCAGCTCTCTGATTACCTATCAAAAGATGTTGATGGTCTATCAGATGATGATGGAGAAGTTCTTCTCAATTCATATGTCAGAGATCAAGTTGCTCGGCAGCCACTTCGCTCACCAGATTGGTATGCTAAGGAGAATACTTCTATTGAGGAGGTTTCTAGATCAGTTATCAAGACTAGCAAGCTGTTCTTGGAGAGTAAACGAAAGCGAAAGTCAGTTCCTGTGACAGAGCCGCCAAGGGATTTCTCTTCGTTGCCTTCTACTTCTAGGTCAAGACCTCGGGTCAAAGCTATTGTGATACCTCTTGAAGGAGTTAAACTCAGTGGAAACACGGGGAAGAGAGCTACTGGTAAGAGGAAGCAGAAGCAAGTTGAGAATGTACCTGAGACTCCAGTAGAGATAGTCATTCAAACTGAACCTCACATTGAACCTCCTAGTTCGCCTCACATACAACCTATTGACATAGATTCTGAGCCTGAGACACCAATTCAAGTAGGATCAGAGACAACTGAACCACCACAGGTTGATACATTAGGGACAGTCTCTCCTCGAATTGAAAATATTGTTCAGTCTTGTTGGCTCGAAAGGTCTTTGGGGAGACAGAGGCGAGAACCTTCATATAACTTTGATTTATTTGAGTTTGGTGAACCTTACCAGAGAAGGTCGAACAAGAAAATCAAGAAACAGGTGCATATTGAAAAGACTCCAGAATCAGAGATTGTTATCGAAGTTGCCGTTCCTCCAGAGGGTAAGAGCCTGGATGAAGTCGAAGTTGGTGACTTTACTTTCACTAAGGCTAATCTTGGCAGGACCACCCGAGAGACGGACGTGACTCTTCTCAAAATTGTCACCAATAATCTTGAAGAACGCATCACGAAGGATGGAGAGGATAAGGCCTTACTTAAGGCTGAAAATAGTCAACTTCGTCAATATATTTCTGATCTTGTTCACGGAAATTCAAATAAAGCGCCTGTTCTTCCTCAGAATACACCTGCAGAACAACGAAAACTGGATCAGTTAGTCAGTCATGGCAGACTTTTGGATAGCTGGATTGAAAGTTTAGTTGCTACAGGTCAACGTCTTCTTGCAGATTTGTATCTGTTGAGGAATGATGCACATAAACTCCGTCAGGGTATTCAGTTGCTTGAAGTTTCGGTTGCAGAGAATTTAGCTAAGGATCGTGTTCTTGTATCTCAGTTGTCGGTTGCATACGATGCCTTGGAGATTGATGAGGATCAAGAGAAAGTTTTCACTTGGAGAGAGCAGCACCTTCTCAAAATGGAGATATGTGAGAAGATCTCTACCAAGTTATTTTCACTGAAAGATGATGTAGTTGGAGTGCTTGCACTTGTCAGTGGTTTTGTTGTTCAGATTCCGTGTCATTATCTTCTTGAAGATGGCACATATGTTGAGTTGAACAAAGTACAGGCTGAGTTCGAGAAGCTGATTCGTGATAGCCTTGAAGGAGAGCCTATGGCGCCTAAGTTAGAGAATATTTCAGTTATTTCAGCTAGTCTTAGAAAGGCGACTGAAGATTGTAAAGATGGCATGCATACAGTCAAAGAAGGCGACAAAGAACTGAAGAAACAGACTGTTGTTTTGGGTAGTATCAAAGTGCCAGATGACAAAGAGATTGATGAGTTCTTGGTTGAAGTGTTAGACTGAGATGACATGGAGTGATTTGCCAGTTGGAACCTGCAGTTAATTTCGAGGGTTGAGTCATGAGCAGTAGTTAACTCGACTTTCAGTCTTGAGTTCACTCGCTGATTTCACACATGCTTATCGCTTCCTTGGAATTATCGTCACAGGAGTTAGGGTTAGGGTTTCCAGTTAATTGAGGGTAGTGTCTAGTTAACTTTGCTTTAAATAAGGATGTGCATGCTTGCACATTGTCCATTTAGGTTAAATGTATCGGTTAACTGATGGTAGCTTTCCAGTTAACTGTATAGTTTACTTTATTAGGGTTTAATAATAAATCTTGCATGCATTGCAAGATCAGAGTTGACTCAAGGTGATTTTAGGGTTCCCTACACCTTGATGTATATAAATAAGAGCTTTTGCTCATTTGTAAATAACTTTTGCTTGAGAGAGAAATATATGTGTGCCTACCTTGCCCTCAATATTGCTCTTTTGGTATTTGTTCATGCGTCTTTACTATTATGATTAATTGTTATGCCACATAGGGTTTCATGCAATTATAATGGTGAATTCTTTCCATAGTTTAGATAAATCTGTTTTGTGTTCAATAAACTTGTTCAAGATTGAGATGATAGTTGTGCCCACCTTGCCTTCAAGTAGAGAATCTGCACTTGTTTATCGTGTGTTGTTGTGAACAATAAACTTATTCGGATTGAGATAATAGTTGTGCCACCTTGCCTTCAAGTAGAGAATCCGTATTCAGTTTATCGTGTGGTGTTGTGAATAATAAACTTGTTTAGATTGAGCTGATAGATGTGCCACCTTGCCTTCAAGTTGAGAATCTATACTCGTTTATCGTTGATAGTCAAAACCTTGCTCCGTTTCCTCATGCTCTGTTTTCTTGAGGAAACTGGATAGAATTTAAGTAATTAAGTTTAGTTGTAGTTAGTGAATCTGCGAAACCAGAAAATTCTCAGCTGCAACGTATATAGTTTTCGAGAAAGCCTTGTACCTCTACAGCTGAAACAAAAGACAGGATATAGTTTAGTTTATTTCCATTTGCAAGTACTTTTGTCAAGCACAACGAGGGAGCTTCCCCTCCTAATTTGAAGAGCACTCATTGCGTAGTGTGCATAGCTGTCCGTACCAACTCTTACTCCAGAGGTGCTAGTTGTTACGCCAACAAATACTAAATCTGATCAAGATCTTCTTCAAACCCGCTCTGATACCATGTTAGTTTTTAATGATCAGATGTAAAGCACAGAAAATTAATTCAAATATCAACACAATAACACAGTAGATACCCTGGGAAAACCCTCCACTTGAGGGAGAAAAACCCAGCAACAATATATCACTTATATATTGAATGTCAACACAAATTGTCTCCTTTACAAGAGGCCGATATGAAGGCCAAATATAAGCACCACAATCTGATGCAATACAGATACAAACAGAAGTAATTTTTTGATTATAAACTCAGCCTTCAATGAATATAACAATCTGCTCTTCTACAGAATTCACACCAAGAACATCGAACTATCTTGAACAATGAATGACAACACCTCTCTTAGATGCAAAATACAGAATAATATATTTCTCCTTGAAGTTGATCTGCTGCTACAGAATTACCATCTGCTGTAAGTGTCTACTGTAAGTGCGAACTTCTCCTTGATATGCGAATTATAATGATTGAACTTGATGATTAAATGAGAGATCATCACCTTATTGTTGATGGCGATTTTGGCACCACAACAATGCAAACAAAATATTACTATTCTGCTTCTCCTGAAAGAGAAAGGCAACACTCGGATGCCTTAGCTCCCAAGGTCTTTGTAGTTGGGTCTCAACTTTGCTGATGTTACTCAGTGGTCAATGCAACAGTAATATTCAAGGGGCCTGCTGGTGTGAGCTTCTGGATTGTTCTAAGATCAAGCATGAATTTAGACCTACCCTAACCAGGGGTTTTAAAGAAACATAAAAGGATAGATCAGAGCTTTGAAACAAAAAAAGAACAATCGTTCATCCAACCTTAACCAAACTTGTTAACTTCAAAGAATTATAAACTAAAACTGCAGAACAAAATAAACTTGTGATTGACACACAGTCTCATTCATTCACAGTGCAAATTTCAATAACAGATTTTAAGTTACCCTTTAAACAAAACATAAACTAACATTTCATTCCTTGAAGACTTCACAAATCAAATGATCAATTAAGACAAATATCATTCAAGAACACAATATGAAGTAGATTAAACTCTGATTGCTTCTACTGTCAATAATACAGATAAGCAATATATACAAAGCTGGCACAATCACCAGTGTACAGAGAATTTGAGGCTCTAGATTGTTTCCAACTACACTAAGAGAACTTAGAAAATACATTACAGTCCGTACTGAAATCTAATTGCTAACCAAGAAGACAAGAGAGGCTCTCATTACTGAGAATCAAGATGCAACTCTATCTCCTTCTGTTAACTGACTAACTCCTAACAGTTCTAATTCTAAACAGTTCTAACTTTCTTCTAAATCCTTCTAACTTTTTACACAGAGGAAAGAATGCCTTATATACAAAATGTACCAATTTGAATGTGCTGTCCCCTGCACTAGGGTTTACAAAATATCTGCTTCCAGGAGAGTTGGCTCTCAGATCTTTCTGAAGAGAGTCAATGTTGCATTCAATGCAAGGCTCTGCTGTCCATATTGAAAGATAGTTCCGGGGATGACCTTAGATCTTTTTTTTTTACAGCTGCAGTCTTTACTCTCCTGTCCTTGTGTCCACCTTCGAATTCTATTGGGGTCGCCTTGGATACTCAGAATATCTCCATTAATATTGATCTACCTCCTTGCCAGTAGTCACTACAGCTATCCTTATGAGTCACAGTTTCTTCTTTCTTGTTCTGGACTTCCCTGTACGTTGACCGTCCTCTGGAAGCACCATCGGACCTCCCTTTAGATCTGAACTTTTCACCCGAGCCGATCTATCACTTTTGAATCTCAGGAGGCACACATGTCGTTCGCTTGCATTCTGCAGATTTCATTCACAGGGATAGTCAATCGGTCAAACCATCGCCAGTTAGTCCTCTTAGCCTCTTCTGATTGGTCGATCACATGCCACGCCAGATTCCTGAGCAGTCAAGAGCGGTCTTCCTTAAATCGCATGTCGGTGAGACACCATCGGTGTCTCCCCGATGCGATTTCATCTTATAACAGTTATCGGCATAGCACGGACTAGGCGATGAGACCCTTCGGCAAGCTACATAAATCACACCGAGCTCATTTTTATGTCGGGAAGACAGTCCTGCTTCGGGGAGACCTTACCTCGAACTCCCTTCTCTCCCCGCGCTCTTTTTTCTTCGGGCTCGAGCTCTTTTCCCTTTTCGGCAAGATTCTGGTGTAGTTGCTTAGACCTCTCGGCGACTTCCTCTTTTCTCCCCGCTTGCTCACTTTTATCAGCTAGACCAACTCCCTTCGCCGAGACCTTATGGCGAACCCTTGAATCCTTCGCCGAGCTGCGTATGTTTCGGTGGGACACCCATCATTCGGCGGGAACTCCTGGCGAATTCAAAATACTTCACCGAGGGGACAATCCCTTTGGCAAGACCGACGGCCATCGGTGAGACATCTCACCGAATCTCCTTAGCCTTCGGCGAGCTCCTCCTGTCGCTAAGACACCATCGGGTTGGCAAGACATCTTGTCGAACCCGTTCCATCCGCTCAGAGTCTCCCCGAGTTCCTTTTATTTTTCCGAGCTCGAGCCCTTTCACTTCGGTATGACCATCACGAGTCGGTGAGAGATTACCCCGAACTCTGGATCCTTCGGTGATTTTATTCCATGTCGGCAGGACCTCTTGTGGTCGGGGAGACCTTTCCCCGAATTCTCTTTATTCTCGCCGAGCTCACCTTGTCGGAAAGACATCTTACTGTCGCTAAGACCTCCTGGCGAGGATGCAAATCTTTTAGCGAGCTTCTTCATGTCGGCGAGACACTTTGATTCTCTCCCTGAAGACATACTGATAGAATCCCCTCGCGCTATGTCGGTGTGATTGGAGCCGCTCAGTGAGACGTTACCTCGATGCACGTGAGCCTTTGATGTTTACTTTGTTGGTGGTCGGTGAGACATTGTGGACTCGCTGAGACTTCATATCGACGAAAAGACTTCTCCTCGATGGACAATTTTGTTTTTTACCGCCAGTCGCCAGGACCAAAGGATCTCACCAAGACCACATGCCGAATGATGCTTGTTTGGCCGAGGCGTTCACTTATGAGCCGATTGGTGAGGCACAAAACACTCGGGGAGACCCTTCACCGAAGAGATAACTCATGCCGAAGTGTTACCCCGTTCCTTGCTAGTCGGTGAGACATTGTGAAGTCGCCGAGACCTCACCCCGAAGTCAAAATCTCCCGCCAGTATGTATTCTCTTTGTTGTTGATTCGGTGAAGCATTTAGATCTCGCCGAGACCTTTCTCCGAAAGGGAATTTCATGTCGAAGGGAAGCTCCTAGTCGTCGTGAGCTCGACTGATGTCTTGCCGATAGTTGACTGCACATGAATTTCACTCGCTATGACATCTCCGGGGTCTTGCCGACTTTTGCCTTAACTGATTTTTAGGACCAGCTAGACTGAGGCATGTCTTCCAACTGAGCTCCCTTAGCAAATATCATCATGTGTAGGATTTAATCCTGCAAAAGAAAGGTCTGCATTAGTCCTCAGAAGCAAATAAGACATATTATAATAAATCCACCATTGCTTATAATTATTTTACTGAATTCCTAGCAAGAAGAAAACCAACTTAGGTTGAGACAGAACCAAGATTAAATCAGATAGATCAGAAGTCAAAATTAGGAGGAAAACAAAAGAATTCCAAAGATCAAAACAGACAACTAAAAGGGAAAGAAAACAAAAGAAAAAGGGGGGACCTATTTTGTTCCATAACAAAATGGGGTGGTTATGTAAGGCATAACACTTATATTTATACAAATCATTGTGTCTCTTCATGTAGGTCGGCCTCATAAGAAAATAGCAATAATTAAATAAATATAATTTCTTTAATGAGGTCGGCCCTATTTAATTATTCACAATAATTAAATATTATAATATAGAGCCAAGTGAAGCGCCTCTTCACTTTAGTTATCTCAAATAAATGAATAGCCGTTAGGCTATATGAATTTATGTCTTCATTCGAGGCTGGAAGAATGAGCCCGAAGCTGCTATAACATCAACACAACAAACTTTAAGGTTATTTTTTAATCTGTCATTTCCTCTTTGAATTTATGCTTGAATCTGTAGAGTTACAGTTAGGGTGGGCCCTTTTGCCTTGGATCATTTGTACCCACAAACTTTTTTCTTCAATTTGGTTCTAAATTTAGTGTTGATATGCTGTGGTTCTTTTTTTTAGGTTCACATATAGAATAAGATTTGATAATTGCTTGTTTTAATCTTTGATATGACCCCTTTAAGGTGATTATTTCCATCTATTGGGAGCATAGTTCCATGGAGTTTCAAAATAGGGAAAAAGATTTTGGGAGGGGGGGATCAAGGGCCTAAATTTGGGGATGGTGGCTACTGGTGTGTATATACATATAAAATTAAAGTGGCGATTTTGGGGCAGAGCCTTGAGCGATATATATAATATACTAGCTAGCTAGATAGATAGATAGATAAATAAAACTAGAGTTGGGATTTAGGGGAGGAGCCCTTAGTATGGTGGAGGGATAGTGGACCCTCATGGGTGTCTGGGGGCAGTACCCTAGTGGAGTTGAGGGGCAGCATGCCGACTTTCATAATTTTATCACTGTTTTTTCAACTTTTTTTCAACACTAAGTCTTCACTATTTTTGACCAAATCTTCATTCTTTAGATAGCTAACAGTGAAGCTAGAGAATTTGACTAGTCTAAATGATGAGGGCTACATAGTTGAAGATAGGAATCTTGTCATTTTTAAATCTTTTCAAATAATTAAACGACGTCCAAAAGTTAAGATAAGAGAGTGTACATTTGAGTAAACAAAAACAGTAACAGTTGTTTTAGTAGTTTATTTTTCCTTCAATACGATGTAAGTGTTCCTTCTTTCTTCCAAGGTCAATGATTTGTATGTGGCATCATGTTGTCTATTAGTTAAAAGCTTTGACACAAATCAAAATTGTTATCATGGCACATGAAATATTCCGAGCCAAATTTTTTCGATTTTTAACAATTGCAAATTACAACATTACAATCAAGGTACCCGTTAAGGTTAGAAGATAAACCCAAACGTACTAAAGCAACTCTAACCAGTATGGCGCCGATGATGGCGAGCATTGGTCAGAGGATCTAAATTCAAACTGCTAATGCTGAAAGCAACTCTAACCAAGAATGGCGCCGATGACGGCGAGCATATGGTCAGAGGGTCTTCTACTCTAAGTGCCGAAAGGGAACTCAACGTCAAGTATGTGCTACCCAATCCAATGCGGAGTGAGGGGCGACCATATGACGGAGTGATTACAATAACAATGCTTGAAAGAGAAATGCTGAAAGCTGAAAACCACTCAACACCCAGAATGTGCTTGCTAACCCAGAATGGGAGAGTAGCTACCATAGGGCGGAGATTTATCTATTACAACAAGAATTGAAGGAAGAATAAGTATTACAATAACGATGAGCAATAATAAGAACAACTGGTCAGTACTACTGCCAGCTTACAAAGATGTCATAGCCTGCAATATCAAGACTTAAGATGCTCTTTCAAATGCTGCATTCAACAAGGAAGCTTCTGCAAAGTATACAATGAATTCTCAAACCCAACCAGATAAGGAGAATGCAGATTTCTTAAACTGTCATACAAATCTGCACTTTTTGTCATAAAACCAGCAGTCTACAAACTTGAAGAATTGCTCATAACTTCCTCAGATGTTACCCAATTCATGTGAAACAAAATGCAAGGTTCTCTAATGACATAGGCGACCAACACAAGACCCTAAGACTGACCCAAATGATCCAGATTTAATTTACACGAATTCCAAAGCAGTCTCAAGAGGTACGGCCCAGCTGAAAGGTTCGACCTCTATTTAAAAATTCAATTCTTAACTAAAAATTCTGAAATCTGAACTAATGAATCGCCCTTCCTAGACAATGAGATTTATGCAATACCCAGAACACTTTTTTTTGTATTTTTTGACTTACAATTAAAAACATGGATCTGCTGTATTAAATGATGCCAAAATGCTGAAAACACTAATATGCCAAAACAGATTTATCAATGCAATAAGCTAAACACAATGCACGAGCTAAATGCAACTCACAGATAGACTGATCACCACTAGTAGTTGTCTTGCAAACAAGAAG
>VDFB02243693.1:0-13505 GCA_007258455.2 Sequoia sempervirens | reverse complement strand
AAAATTAAAAGGAAACCTACTTCGCTACAAGTAGTGACCACCTATTCAACCATTCTAGAGGTAATTGAAACTTGTGACAACCAAGGGTGCTAGTTGACAAAGCCTTCTAAAAGTTCATATAGGCCAGATTAATTTTTGAGTGGTATTCATTCTATATGAAGGGTGAAAAGCAATGATACTCAAGTCATATTACTACACGTGACAACCATTGATAATCAAATTTGGGTATGTTTGAGACATGTCTACCATAAAAATACCTTATATCCAACACAAACAAAGGAAGTGAAGGCACCAGGGTCAGATCTCATTAACATTACTAGAATAGTCCATCACAACAATATGTAGAGGTTAAATTACATATAAAATATCCCTAGGAGTGAAGTCAACATGATTTACCTAGTACTTGGTCTTGTAAATGTTCAAGATTAAAAAATCTATTTTGAGATCTATATGTATGTTTTCTATCAATGTGATGTGAATTATCCAATTGCTTGATTATTTGAGTGCTCCATCTTAAGATTAAATCAATATTTAAATAAGATTTGAGGATCCTTGCATGATTTTCAATTAAACCTACTATGCCCTTAATATTAGTGTACAAAGGGTTATGAATAGTTGACTTGTGGATATCTTAACTCTTAAAGTCGTATTATCATTACTATATTTTTATTTAGTTAATAAGGTCAGTATAAGGCTTATACAATGTTATCTATTTCAGCCTAGGTGATATCCTAGGCACAAATAAGGTACATATATGAGGTAGTGAGTCTTATTTCATCATCATATTATTGTGTTCTTATTGGAGATATTTGGAGGTTTTCCCCCTCGAAGTGGCTTGTTATTCTCAACTATTATCAAGTATTTTGATCATATTTCATATTATATCTTCCATTGTGCATGTTATTTCATAACAAGTGGTATCAAAGCATGATCTTGGCACCATGACAACAAGACGTCTTTTTCAATTTTGGAGATCATTTTGTGAAACACATATCTCCCAAGTTTTGGTGATTTTTTTTCTAATTTTTAAATGGTTTTTGAAGAAAATACTCAAGAAGCTATTGTCCATATTTTAGAGGAATTGGAGTATAATTGAGTGATTTATTACAAAATTAAGGTTTCCAAAAAAATTGCTCTCAAGGCTATAAATTAGCTAATTTCTTAGAGATTTTTTTGGGTAAGTGGTATCTTTTCCCTAGTAAGTCAAATTATTGGTTTCCTTCATGACAAAGCCTCAAACAAGAGGCAAAAAGAATGTTGTCACACCAATAAAATCTTCTGATAAGGATGAGGTAATAATAAAGGATAGTACTCCCAATGAGGAAATCAACAAGGTTAAGGAATACATTTTATTAGTGAAGATGGAGATGAGTAGCCTAAGAGGAGATACATCAGACATATGAAGCATGCTAAGTGCTTATATAAATGTACCAAGAAAGGATGTCTCAAGCAACCAAGGTGAATCATCCAGGTCAGTTAATTTTGATCCAAATGTTATTACTCATATGAGATCTAGGAACTTGATACCAAAGGTGGATATGAGAAAGTCTAATGGCAAGGATCCACTAACATGGATAAACTAAATGGAGATTTTTTTGACGTACATCAAGTACCAAGTGGAAAAAGGTCACAATGGCTTCCTATATGTAGAACCATATCAATTCATTTTTTATCAATGGATTTATACTCATCGTAGAAAAATAGGTCTCATGGTCAGTTTTTATAGAGGAGCTCCAATCATAGTATAGCAATAGTGTGACAGACAACTTCTTTAGCCAAGTAGTTAAACTTCAACAAACAAGATCAATCAATGATTACATTCAACAATTCCAAAATATATCCTTAAGAGTGGATACAATTATAGAGAACTTGAATGATTTATTTTTGGGTGGTCTCAAGGATCACATTCAACATGAGGTGTGCATGTTTAGTCCTAGCTTTATATCCGAGTCTTTTATCTTAGCACACAAGGTAGAGGAGAAGCATTTGATTCCTAGAAAGAAAGAGGATAATGGGATAAGAGAAAGGATATTCAATACCTTCTCTTCCTCAACCTACTAGGTTGAATCCACAACAAATTAAGGAGAAGAGAGAAAAAGGGTTGTGTTTTAATCGTGACAACAAATATAGTTAGGGAGATAAGTGTAGTGAAAATAATTTTTTCTATATTGAAGGTCTGAGTGAGGAAGAAGAGGAGGAACCAATATTAGAGGCTGTTAGGGAGTCAGGTGAGGAACAACATGATTCCAACCCAATCATTTTTTGTCATGCACTCTTAGGTTTTAGTGCCCCATAAATTCTCAAGGTAGTGGGTTTCTTATAGAAGCATAAAGTAACAATGTTGATTGACTCATGTAGTTCTCATAATTTCATCAACAAAAAGTTCACAACTCATATAAATTGTTTTATATATCCAAACCAAACTTTCAAGTCTTGATTGCAAATGGTGGTACTATTAGTTGTTCTTGAAAATGTCATAGCTTTAAATTATCTATGGGAGATCATCACCTTGATGGTCCAATGTATGTTATCTCCATGGGTGCAACATATATTGTTCTTGGAGTACAATGGCTTACTACTTTGGGGACAATTGAAATGAAATTCTAAGAACTATTCATGAAATTTCAATCAAAAGGAAAGATATTAGAGCTAAGAAGGTTGAAGGAAAAATCCCCACAAATAGCAAACTCTCATCAAATTCAAAAGTTTCTTAAGAAAGGAGTTGATGGATTTGTGGCCCAATTAAGTTCATTAGAAGTCTATCAATCTAATGCTCCCAACCATCCATATTTACAAGCAATTATTGATCCTCACTTAGTTGTTTTCAAAGATATTCCTAAAGGACTTCCTCCTAAAGGTAACCATATATTCCATACAACTAGTTCACTACTGTATTTGACTCCAATTTTCGACGAAATTTTGTTGAAATATTGACAACCTATTGTTGGAATACCGACGAAACACTAAAATAATTTTCGTTGCTAAATTTTTGTCGCTTTCTTGACTAGCTTTAAAACGTCAAAATCACGACTCAACTTCGTCGGTTGCTGCCACGAAAAAGGGATCTGGTGTTCGTTAGAATATCGACGAAAATTTCTTTGATCTAATGAAGAACAATAGACAAAACACAAGTGGCATGCCTTTGCCAAAGCATCATAACAACAACAAAAGTTTGTTGAAATTTTGACGAAATAGGCAAGCCATTACGATGAAAATTTCATCAGATGTATTGCAAATATTAGTGAAAGATCAAGACTGTTACAACAATCAAAATTGCCTGAGAAGATATATCGGGAGGACTGGCCTATGGTCTCATCGATGAAGTTTCATCGGCGAGATACTCATCTTGTCTCATCGATGAAGCACAAGGGAAGCATATAGGCAAGACATATACCATCGAAGTAAGTTCTGAATGTCTACCTGACCTACTATGTCACGTTGATAAGATTACATCAGCAGGAGTCTTGGCGACATACTTGAGATCGAAAGAACAACAACAAAGGTTCGTCGAAATTGCGATGAAATAGGAAAGTCATTATGATGAAAGTTTCGTCGGACGTATTGCAAATTTATCAGATGCTTTTGGAGGTTTGTCGGTTGCTTTCGTCGAAAGTTCGACGAAACAATACAATTTAAAAAAAAAAAACTATTCGTTCAAATGTAGGCATATCGGTGAAAGATCAAGACTGTACATTGATCAAAATTTCCTGAGAAGATATATCAAGAGGACTGGCCTATGGTCTCAGTGATGAAGTTTCATCAGTGAGATACTCATCTTGTCTCATCGATGAAGCATGAGGGAAGCATATCGACAAGACATATACCATCGGAGTAAGTTTTGAATGTCTACCCGACCTACTATGTCATGCTGATAAGATTACATCAGCAGGATTCTTAGTGACGTACTTGAGATCAAAAGAATAATCATCGGGGAGACTCACCACGTCGAGGAAACTGCAAAATATCCTAGCAATACATGATTTCTTGCCAATGAAGATACAAATGGATCAAAATAATTATCGGGGTGACTCTGGGTGATATTTGATGTATAAGACATTTCTGAAAGGACGTCTCCTTTCAAACATTTGATGTATAAGTATCCATTTTTTGATATCAAAAGGAGAGGTGAATAGGAAAAAAGAATACTGTAGATAGTTTTTTTTTGTAATGATGTTTTCATCAAAAAGACTCAGATGCATGCATGAAGTTTGATGAAGTTAATGAAGATATATGAATTTGTGGCTTAGTCTTTGGTATCAACTGTCTGTGGAATTATACAGTTATTTGATTGTCTCCATTTTGATGCTTTTTTGTTGTTCAAATTCGTATACCAAGTATATATTAGTTTGCTGATACACATGTGTTGTATTTGTATGATGTGATCATTTGGTTCTTTCAAGTAAAGATTAAATCCTTACAATCAATCATAGTAACTAGAAATTATTAATTGGATCAATAAGAAGAATCAAATAATTAGGGTTGTCATCCTGTCTCAAGTAGAGTTGTCAGCCATTTACTTGCATGTTTGTACAAGTTGCAAATTACACTTTTCTAGATCTTCATTAGACTCCATGTACCCAACAAGGCACTGGTCTTACATACTTCATTTTAGTTCATCCATTTTATATTTTACATCTGTTAACTAAACATATTAGGATTAGCCTTGATATTGCTTATACAATCAATACCATAATAAAGATTCAATTGTCCACTCCCACTTGCCATTGTGGATAAATTGCTTAAAAAATAAACACAAATCAAGTTTGCTTCATTCATATAGGTATACCCGCCTAGGTCTAGCAACACTTGAAGAGAAGAAGGTCTAAACTATTTGGCCTTGTATGTTACCCTGAAACGTACCAAGAGTTTGGAAACCTCTTGAGGCATTTTGCCTGCATTTTAGAGAGCTAACAGACATAACACCTATTGGGAAGTATGAAAAATTATATATAGGTAATAGCTTCAATAATTCCATATAGTTCAAGAAAAACTTCAAGGTTATTAATTCGTGTCATTCTATACATTCTACAAATCTAAGTTGAATGCAACTAATTTGCAAATACTACGAGTCATCATCAACACTAACAACTTTAAAGTCACAACTATTGGTCCAATATTGATAAAAATATGGGGCATTATATAAACCACTACTATCACAACTATTGAAACATACTCAGGTACTGGGTCCTCTCCCCTAGATTAAATTAAGGAAAACATTATTGTAAACACAATATGTATAGAAGAATATGAATGTAAAGGAAAATGGATATTAGCAAAACATAAATGTAAATAAAAGTAGTGTGAGCAGAAAATGAATCCAAATTGGTCTTGAACAAATAAAATCATACCCAATTAAAATTAAGTTATATTGACCTTGTACTCATTGCCATTGTCAATCTTGAAGGTTACTTTGATTCCTTTTGCAGAAACTCTTTGGCCAGGAGGCAAGAGAAGGCGAGAAAACCAAGTGTATATTGATGACTTCTTGACAATCAAAAAGAAAAAAGCAACCAGTCAACCCTATTAGAACAGAATAATCTTATGAATTGATTTTATTTGTTTTACTGGCTAATGGATAGTGGACCTAGTTCTCTTGAATTGAGATACTACTAAGATGTGTTGACTAGTGATTTTAGACTACTGATATTCTGCTTCAATCTCTATAGGTTACTTTTGTCTTAAATATATTCAAGATAACTCTGCAAAAAATTCCCTGATCTATTAGAAATTATGCAGATTATTTTGTTAATACTTCTCCATTTTGATGTTTTATTTCAAAAAATCATAGAAGGATATGTAATGCCATATTTGAAACTTACATATTGTAATTTTACTAGTTATGTAATTATAGGATATGATTCCAACAATTGTGAAACGCATTGGCAATATGCTGGATGAATGAAGTAAACTATGCAATTGGCAGGTGTAAAGCCAAATTCCTTAACCCTTGCCAGCATCCTCTTCCTCGCTCTAGTATGCTGGAATGTAAGGCGAAAATCCTTCTAAGTATAATGAAAGGAGATTTTTTGTCGACATTATATTACAACAAGTTGAATGAATGTAAGTAGAGAAACTTTGCATACCCACAGATGCTACAAATTTCATGGTTATGGGAAGCTCCCATCAAATAAACAAGATCCAAATATATGTATCTATCCTAATCGAGCTCTAAAACCCTTTAGAGTCGGGCCAAATTTTGACTAACTCATATACAAAAGTCAAATTTTAGAGCTATGTCACTAAAACAGCTTTGAAACCAAATCCACACACAAATACAATGTGGTATCTATACAAACAAACCAAACTTAGAACATCAATGGAAAAAAAAAATTCAAATTAATAATTGTATATGATTCACTTACCTAACTCGGAGGCACATTTCACAATAATAGGTTCTTCATCTAAAACATCTGTACAAGGTTCAAATAGTAAAAAGATTGATGAAAGATAGAGGAATTAAAAAGATACGTGGATGTAGTTGGATTGAAGGCCGTAATTTGGTACATGTTTTTTGTGTAGGAGTCATATCACATCCACAAACATGGCAGAGCTATGCAAAGTAGAGAAATTGTTGGCTTGGAAAATGAAGGCATTAGGGTATAAAGAATCATTTTTCTCTCGCCAATTATATAGTGTGAAAAGTTAGCACTTTCTTTAATCTTTGCATATTGGTTTTATGCTTCAAACGATACATTTCTTATATTGAAAAGTGCATTAACTTATTGAGCTTCTCTTTGTTTTGAGAATAGTTTAATATTCTCTACTTAACAAGGCCAACCACATGACAATGGAAGCTCATTTGGCCCCTCCCCCCCCCCTCACATCACTCTCAATTCCCCATACCCAATCATATAACATTAATCATTGATTCATCCATTAATAACATATAACATTCATTGATTCATCCATTAATAACATATAAAATTCATTCATTCATTGGGCTATAACGTTTCATTCTTTCAATTTTTACATTATCAGCTATGTTGCTTAAGTATTATGATTACACTACCTTTAGTTTTCAAAAAGTCAAGTGGAGTATTGTTTTCAAATCATCCGTCCCCTTGTTGTTTTTCCTGTCATGATCCAATGTACTTAGTCGTGTACCTACCGACATGGATGCCGCTGCAGCAGTCTGCTTTATAACAAGAAATGTTAAATTGATATGTTTTATTATTATTGTTACAAGTATTTCATTAATTAGCCATTAGAGTGTTTCTCTTTACCCGGCGGGGCCACATCATGTTCCTAATCTTATGATATAGCCTCATGCTCAAATATGTTGAACAATTCTAAATCATGATTTGAGTTGAAACACTTAAAGGTTACATTAATTAATACACCAATTGCAATTAAATATGTTTAAAAGAACATTAGAGTGGTCCTCTTTACCTGATGGGGTCACATCATGTTCTTGATCTTCTCTAGCCTGATCATGCTCAACATGTTGATCATGCTCTACATGCTCTAAAGTTGAAACATGAAAGGTTACATTAATTAATACACCAATTGCAATTAAAGATGTTTAATTGCATTAATCCATACTATGTTTTGTATAGCACATGAATACATCCAGTACCAGGATGCACACCATGACCTTCATCTGCAGGTTGTGCTCCACCTTCACCAGGTTGCATTCCAATGCCATGTGCAGTATTATCATTGCTTGTCTGTTTAAAACAAATAGGCACATAATTACTTTATGGTGGAAATTAATATTGAATAGATTGCACAAGTATTCAATTTTTAAATAAACTTTATTGATTTTATCTACCTGCATGTCGGATGCAGTGGAAGATTGTGTTTGCTCAATCAAGACTCTTAGGCATTCAGCCACGACTCCATAGCCTTGTTGGAAGGCAATCTTCAGGTCCTCTTCTGTGGGTGCTCTATTGAATTTAGAGCCTTGCATTTTTGCATAAGATCATGAATTTTGATTCTACGGTGTGATAAAACCAAAATTGTTTGCAATTTATTATTTGGATGCAATATTTCATTTATTGATACTTACAATTCGTGCAACTAATTTCATATAACCACCAGAGCCAAGTTTGTGCTACCCGTGTTTTTCTAGTCTTGCCTTTGTTGCCTTTGATGTGTCAGACAACCTATGAAAAGTTTGAAATACGTTAGATTATGTAAAAAATATATAATTGATAATTACATTGTTGATAGTATCACATACCTTCCTTGGGCCTCGGTGGTGTCTTCTTCCTTTTTCTTTTCAACCTCTTATCATCTCGATACTGTGTCCCACCCCTCTTCGTAATCATAGGGGATGCCTGTGATTTTTTGTTCTTTTCTCTAAATGTGACCTATTATACTTTAGATAGGTAAATTATATTTCTCAAGGACCTATTCATCAATGTTTTATCACCGACAACATAACTAAATGGTTAATGAGCTCATCTTTAAATCTTGATTTTGGGCATCCCACCATGTACGTATGGTGGGTCCGAAGAGCTCCAATGTAATATCACTTAGATTTTTATAAAAAACATCATTTCCTGCAAAATGATCATGAGATCAATAGTCTAAAAAGAGCGACCAATAAGTAAATTTCAATTGGATTATATATAATAATAATTAAAACATTTTAAATTACTTGGGACCTTCTCTATCTTTATGGGAATGAAATCCTTGGTCACCACAAATGTGACTAGAAATGTTCCTGTACTAGTAATACAGGAAGATCCAGGAAATGTTGTTAAAAATCACCCCGTGATCCCCGTTGTGCATATGTCCTAATGCATGTTTTGCATGTTCGCTACTACTAGTAGTGATCATCAGATGCTATGTCGTACTACCGGCGCAGGGTCAGATGATGTTAGATGATGGATGTATGTGCAGAAGATCAGGATGGACACTTGTACCTACCCCTACTCCTTGGGTGACACCTACAATACTCTAATCATGGCCAGGAGCATCATGAGGATGGAAAAAATCTTGTAAAAACAATACATATTTTAGTTCATGACATAAAAGAGTACAAAATATAAAACCATGAATGAACTTATATTATAATTAAAGACCTCATGACAACTTACTTGGTAAGTTTTGTGCTCTCTCACCAATATTTTAACCCTCTCTTATCTCATTTGTTTGAGGCACTATGGAATAATAATAGACTTCTTCATTGTACTTTTGTGTCTTCCTTATCATATCGAGGGTTTGTCATCATGCAATGTCACTCATCACATAATAGTGACCGTGATCTCCTATATGTTTCCTCTCATCAAAAGGCCTCACCCACCAATCTAAACAAGAATATTAAAACACTATTATCGAAATTAACCCAATAAACTTATGAAAAACATAATAATAAACTAGTCTACTGTATTCACCTTTTTAGACAATTATAATGAGGTAAACCATCGAGTAGAAGCCTCCCAAGATGCATTGCCAGGATCTCGTGTTCCAAAGGAGCCTTCCCTATACGATCAATGTCCCGCTATGACAAAAATTAAATATCAAAAAATATTACCGAAATGAAACCAATAGACTTACGAAAAAAACATAATAATAAAATGGTATATTGGAGTCATTAATTGGAGGTTGGGTAAAATGGTATATAGTACGTACCACCCCCATAGTAACTGTGTTTGTATCTAAGAGATTCAAATTGTAATAGATTAGCAACTCTTCCCCTACATTTATTGATTTTATTGCACATACAAATACACGGTTTCCCTCGCGCGCCTCGAATATGCAATTGGGTTGCTTATTTGTTGACCCAGGTCGTGTACTATTTATAAACCCTAAGCAATATTCCCTCGATGCTTTTTGGCCTTCACAATGTGTACATAGCCACCCTTTATTTTGATCCTATCTTTTAGCTATATAATTTGTACGACAGCAGTATACCTACGCATACTTTGTGTGTATCAAACCAGCTGCATCCAATCTTTGTGACTGTAACAGGGTCCGACATACTCCATCAATTCAATAACTTTGTCGTAACACACCTTTATGCCATCCATGCAAAATAGGCCCAAACCATGTAATATGACAGTGATATAATTCTCTCGCTACAAAATTATGTTTATTAAGGAAGTTCCTTGGGTACTCCATTATTTCAGAGATGTTTGTGTACCCTCAAGGGCACTGATGCCATGCTCCCATCATCACAAGAACATGACCCTTCAAAGTAAGAAAACGGCATAGTTTATTATTGAATTTTCTTCATTACTTTGACCCTAGTTGACTTTAGACCTACTACATGTCTCACTTTCCTCTTCTCTTCCTGAATTTCCCTCACTCGAGGAAGACAGATCTGACAAACACCTATTGGTGTTACCTGCACTCATAAGGATGTTAGATGAAGTTCTTTCATGGTGATGTGATCCCAAGGTGACATTTTGATTAATCTATCATTTCATTGCTAGAATTTGATAGGTTATAAGGTAATCAAGTCTCGATAGATTGCAAGTATTGTTACCACTGTCCAAATGTGTCCATCACAAATCAAATCTACTTAACATTTTAACTCCCAAACTTTGTCACAAGTGTTAAATGTGACTATGGTCCACTAGTTACACAACCAAGGCCTCAAATGTATTCTCTAATTGTAATCAAAGGACTTTTTCTCTTCATTCAAGTAAATAAACTTGAAGGGAAACACCACCAAGTGGTTTATTGGACACCTACATGACTAAAAATAGTAGCAAATTTACATTGAATTTCCATAGGTCTAAGTGGTTAACGGGGAGGGAGTGTGTACTAGGCCTAGTTAAGTCATCATAAGTTTATGCTTTGACAATAAAAATTGTTTAAGTCATCTTAAATCTTCCTATGTCTAATTGCATCAATTTTCTAAGGTAGGATGAGTGGTTGCATCAATTTTCTAGTTCTCTATGACAAGGTTTTAGCATCTTCAAATAGTGAAAGTTAGTGCTCATAGTCATTTGAAATAACAACATTATGATTATGTATGATGATAGGATTTGATAACTTAAAATAATTGGCTACCCAACAAACTTAAAGTTAAAAGAAACTTTTTCAATTTAAGGGGTTAGCACTTTCTTTCATCTTTGCATATTGGTTTGATGCTTCAAATGATGCATTTCTTATCCCACTTCTATCATATTGTATTCCCATCCCATTGCAATTGTTGCAATTGTTGGATGAGTTGATACCAAAATTTTATATCAAATACCACGTTCTTGAAGAAATTTTTTGTGTTTTTACTATTTTTCTGAAGTTCTTTTGTGTTGTATGGATCCGTACAAGCTTGAAGGTCCTTCATGAAAAGGTTCCTTTTATAAAGCATTTTGGACATGAAATATTTAAAATAAAAAATACCTTGATTTGAAAGTCTTGACATGGCATCATTTTTGAATGAAGGTTCTTCATTCAAAGGTCATGACGACATCACCTTCAATTGAAGGTTCTTCATTCAACTGATGTTTTGTAATTTTGAAATTTTGGGATTATTTTTTTTGCCTCATCCCAAAAGTGGGACACACTATTGTGCAATCACTCATTAACAAAGAGATGAATGTGTGATAATAATTTAGGGTTAAAAATAAATCCATTTGATCCTTTTATAAATGAAAGGACATTTGATGCAATCATATGCCTTGTAAAAGTTTTAACTTAATATTAAGGGCATCATGAGTAGTTTGTTGGGTCCATTCAACAATCTCTGATGCAAGGATTGAATTGTATAGAATGTATCTACTATCAAGAAAGCCAATTTATTTACCTGTATGACTATATCTCAAGTAATAGGTTTAATTGTGATGGCAATGATATTGACAAAGATTTTGTAATCTAGGTGTCGAGAAGCATAATTGGCCACCATCCTAGGAAAGATTCTTTATTCTCACTTTTAGGTGTTAAAATTTAGCAATACCTTGATTGATGAAAGAGCCCAAAGAGCCTTTCTCCATGGTATCCAAGTACACATAGCATCGGTATTCTCTTATACGGTTGGGCATGATTTAAAGAACTTAGCTAGGAATTATTCATTTAACCTAAGGTTTTCTCATAATGCCATCATTGGAAAAGTATGATCAAACTCTTATATTATGAAGAATTGGTCTATGTGCCTCTAGTAATCACTATAAATGTTTGTAAGGATAAAATGACTAATTGCATCAGGTAGGAGAGAATCAACTTTGATTTTTTCAAATATTATATTCCTCTATTCATAATTTTTAAGGGTTGTGTGTGGAGGAGGTTATCACTACCAAGAAGGGAGGAGACCTTTCCTTGCATATGTTTGTGGTGAAGGTATTAAAGAAGAATTTTATACCTTTCCATTCATTAGATCTAGTTTAGCGTAGCATATACTTTGGCTCCTTTTCCCCTATAAACTTCCATATGTTTGAGTTTATGTTATGTAAGCGTAATTTCATGCTATGTTGAAATATAAGAGGTGGAGGAGGCCAAAAGGAAATAACCCCTTTTTAGTTGTACCTTCAAATTTTTTCTTATTGTTTTATGTTTTTAGTAACTTTGTGGACATAAGATTTGAGGTAGGTCATACAACAAAGAATAACATGTTCCCACCAACAAATTGAATCTCGAAAGTTAGTGGGACTTAATTATGAGTTCTAGATGAGAATGATGATAATGTTAATCTTTTTGGAGGAGGTGGGAGGCATTAAGCTTAACGTGGAGGATGTTGGGGGTAACTAGGTGGTCAACTAGCTAGATTGACATGAGCACATGAAGGATCAATAAGAAAAGGAAACTATAAGTTCAAGTTGTGCAAGATGATTGAAATGGGAGAGAAAAAAATAAAGATTGGAGGAAAAATAAAGTGGTCAAATTCACTAAGCTTGTAAAGAGGGCTAAGTCTACAATTGCTTCAGACTCATGCGATGAAGGCTATGTGTGATGAAATCCTAGACCTCAACGAAGATGTGGGTAGATTATGGGAGTTTTTCCAAGACCTAAGGCTAGTCGAAAAAAATGTGAAATACTAAGCTATTTTATTTTTTCTGTCTTATCTTATACCATTTTATGAGAATAGGGGTGCCAATGTACGAGAAGATCTTTGGAAACTAGGCATGAAAATTGTAGGTTAAAGAGAATGGGGGTGCCAAACTTACAATACTCATTGTTCCTTGGTTGTTGATTTTCCCTGAGTGCCCTCAACCTCGTCCTCGACGCTGGTATTGACCTTGTTTGAACTCCAAACTCTTCCTCGGCGCT
The DNA here is from genome assembly GCA_007258455.2 of Sequoia sempervirens. NCBI lineage: Eukaryota > Viridiplantae > Streptophyta > Pinopsida > Cupressales > Cupressaceae > Sequoia > Sequoia sempervirens. The sequence continues at coordinate 347 of VDFB02243693.1, read as the reverse complement.
GGTATTGACCTTGTTTTCACTCCTCCAAACTCTTCCTCGGTGCTGGTATTGACCTTTCACTTCTCCAATTTGATGACTACAACCTAGTTTCATTAGGTTTTAGAGTATGTTAATTAAATTGAAAATTATGGTGCCATTTAGCTAGGTTTTAATATTCTACAATATAGTTAAGTATATATTAGCTATATTTTACATAATAAATAATATAATTATTTGACTTATTATAATTATATATTATATTCTTTAACAAAATTATTAAATACATATAAAATTATTATAATTAATAATTAATAATAAGTATATTTTTATATAATACAAAATATAATTAATATTTAATATAATAGTAA
>VDFB02243689.1:0-14656 GCA_007258455.2 Sequoia sempervirens | reverse complement strand
TCCCATTCAGAGTTGGAATGCTGTTTATGCCAAGCAGTAGTAGAACAAGTACAAAAATGCATAAATCCAACCCTGGCAGTCAAGATGGGAATGCAAAGCCCTCTAGAAGATTATAAAGGAAAGAAAGTAATGTCATCTGAGGAATCCTCAGTAGTAATAACTTGAAGGATAGGATGAAGAGGAATGCAACCGTTGAATGCTAGACCTTCAGATTTGATGGATCTAAATCCAAGCATGGAGCTGGAGTAGGATTCAAATTGATTAGCCCAAAAGGTAAAACCTTCTTTGCAGCCCATAGACTTCAATTTCACTATACTAATAACGCATCAGAATATGAGGCATTGATTCATGGACTTCTTATGGCACTCAAGAAAAAGGTTAAGGTTCTGTAAGTTTTTGGTGACTCTGAGCTGGTAATTAAGCAAGTAAACAATATTCATGCCATGATAGGAGAATGACTAATTATAAGTATAGAGCATGGGACCTCATTGAGGGATTTGATTCCTTCAATATTCAACTAATACCACGACAGAAGAATCAAACTACAGATTCTTTGGCCCAGGCAGCAAGCACTTTGCAGCCCCTATCTTTGTCAGGTTTAAAAAAGTTTACTATAGAATTGACTCCTGTGCCATCAGTTCTAGACAATGTTAGTAACTTTCAGGTATTTGAGGATGACAAGCATATCCTGGACTTCATTACAAACACATATTTTTTTGTTTCCCAAATCATTGATGAAACAGAACTCCAAGAAGTAGAACTGGATTTGGAAGGAGTGATAAATTTGAAGTCTAATACTATTCCAAGGGGAATGGTACAGTTGGAGCAGATTTTTGATCTGGACAAGATTAGAGATTAGGAGCAAGAGTCTAAAAAGAAGTCTATCAGTGGATAGTGTGATACTTACAATATGGGAACTGAAGAAGATGCTAAGAACATTTTTATTGGCTAGGTATGCACTCTAGAAGAAAGACAAGGAATAATTGAAGCATTGCATAGCTTTCCGGATATAGTAGCTTGGAGTTATGAAGATCTAAAAACTTATGATACATCAATCATAACTCATACTATACCTATGAAGCTAGGTGCTAAGCCTTTCAGGCAGAGACAGAGACCAATTAATGCATTATTGGAACCGATTATACAAAAAGAAGTTCAAAAATTACTATCTTCCAGAATTATATTTCCTGTCAGGCATTCAACATGGGTGGCGAACCTAGTCCCAGTAAGAAAAAAGAATGGGGAAATCAGACTTTGTGTTGATTTTAGAAATCTAAATAGATCGTCAGAAAAGGACAATTATACAGTCCCCTCATTGGATGAAATACTTCAAGTAGTAAATGGTTCTCAGATGATGTCCTTTCTGGATGGCTATTCAGGGTACAACCAAGTAATGGTTCAGTATGAGGACAGGCACAAGATTGCTTTCACAACTAAATGGGGTACCTTTGCTTACAGGAGGATGCCTTTTGGTCTCATTAATGCAGGGGCTACATTTCAAAGGGCCATGGATATTGCCTTTAAAGATATCATAGGCAAGTGCATTATTATTTATATGGACGATCTAACTATCTTCTCCAAAGACAGAGGTGACCACATCTCTGACTTACACAAAGTGTTTCAAAGGTGCAGGGAATTCGACATATCCCTGAATCCTAAAAAGTGCATTTTTGGAGTGACAGAAGGGAAGTTACTGGGACACGTCATATATAAAAAGGGAATTGCTATTGATCCAGAAAGAGTGGGGGTCATACTGAAGATTCAACCACCTGCTAGCAAAAAGGAGATGAAGTCTTTCTTTGGCAAGATTAACTTCGTCAGGAAATTCATTACTGGATTTGCTGAAATTGTTAAACCGTTGAATGCAATGTTGAAGCAAGACGCTAAAGTTGAATGGATTGCACAAGCAAAGGATGCATTTACAGAAATCAAAAGAGCCATTGTTGATGCTCCGGTATTGGTAAGTCCTGATTACAGTAAGCCCTTTTACATCTATTCATTTGCCTCAGACCATTCATGTGCGGGGATGTTGACTCAAAAATCTGATGAGGGAAATGAGCATCCTATTGCCTTTATGAGTGTGCCATTAAAAGATGCGGAGTTGAAATATCCAAGTGTAGAAAAGCAGGCTTATACCCTGGTTAGAGCAGTGAAGAAATTTAGACATTATATCCTCAAGAATAAGGTTTATGCAATTGTCTCAGATCTTGCAATTAAGTTATTGTTGATATAGAATGAGTTGGGAGAGTGTAGAGCTAAGTGGGTGACAATGTTACAAGAATATGACATTGAGATCCAACCCATGAAGTTGGTAAGGGACAGTGACTTACTCAGACTATGGCTGAAATGGGGCCTGAACTGACTGTTTAGAGTTATAATCTTGAGGAGGTTTCCCCAGGTGGCTGGTATGATGACATAGTTTATTACTTGCTGAACCAGCGATCCCAAAGCCATCTTAATGTTGTTCAGAGGAGAGCTCTGCAACTGAAGAGCGATAGTTTCATGCTAAAGGGTGTTGTTCTGTACAAGAGAAATCATGAAGGCATTTATTTGAGGTGTCTTGGGAAACAATAAGCTGAAAGGGTGATGAATGAATTTCATGAAAAGTATGGCACTGGTCATGGTTCTGCTATTGCCACAACAAATCAGATCTTGAGGGCTGGGTATTATTGGCCCACATTGTTCAAGGACATTCACCATCATGTCAGGACCTGTCACACTTGCCAGATTGCAGCAACGAAGGAAAGGTATGCAACACTCCCACTTCAACCGGTTACTGAGGTAAGGCCTTTTGCTTAGTGGGGCATGGACATTATAGGTCCTATCAACCCACCATCTTCTGTGGGACACAGGTACATTCTAACCATTACTGATTATTTCACAAGGTGGACTGAGGCTTTCGCTTGTAGGCAATGTACATCTGAGGTAGTGATTGATTTTCTAGAATCTACTATTATAAACCGATTTGGGTGCCCTATTTCTGTTGTCTGTGATAATGGTCCTGCTTTCGCATCTTTAAAATTTTCAAACTGGGCTTTTGATCATGGCATTATTATAAAGTTCGCATCTAATTACTACTCCCAGGGTAACGGTCTGGTAGAATCTTCCAATAAGAACTTATTGACTATTATTCATAAGCTGTTGGAGAGGAACCCAAAAGACTGGCACACCCAACTTCAGTTTTCCCTTTGGGAAGATCATACAAGGCTTAAGTCATCCATCGGAACCATCTCCCTATCACTTAGTATATGGTCTGGAGCCAGTATTCCCTATTCAACTCAAGATCCCAACCTTGCAATTTATTAATGAGTTTTATAATGAGAGGGATAGAAGGGAGGCTAGGTTGACAGAGCTACTGCACCTTGAGGAGAAACAAGACAATGCCCTCGAAAACTTTACCAAACATTAGGGGATCGTTAAGAGGTGGTTTGACAGAAGAGCTAAAGTCAAAGCTTTTAGGATTCTTGACCTTGTGTTGTACTGGGATAAACCTCATGATCGAAAAGGGGACCATGGGAATTTTGATAAACTGTGGCTCGATCTATATCAGATTGCTGAAATACTTGGAGATAATTCCTTCCGTCTGAAGACTCTCACGGGGGAAGATATTCCGCTGCCTATTAATGGGCAGTATTTGAAATATTATTTCCAATCCTGAGCTATTTTCAGCTCCCTGTTTTGTATATAGTTAGTTTAGGTTGTTTTCTGTTGTCTTCTTTGGTTAGAGTAGGTCTCTTTTTAATTTTTCTCACTTTGTTTTGGTTAGAGTAGGTTTGCTTTGGCTTGTTTTGCTTTGGTTTGTGTTGCTCTTGCTCTTGTTTCTTACTCCTTCTGGGATCTCCTGTTGCATTTGTATGGCAGTGGTGACAAAGTAGGTGTGGTGCTCTCAGTATTTCCTTTTCAAACTTTAATCATCTTTCCAGAACATCATGGTATGAATTCTTTATCCAATATCACATATCCTTTTGTCTAAGACAAAGAGTCCTTTAGTCAGATTGAACAGGAATACATTAGGGTCTCACATTTTGAATATTAAAGATGCCTGAGGTTGCAGAAGGTCCTTATGAAGTTTGCATAGGTGAAAAATCTTTCTCTGCTCTAGTGCCACTATGGTTTTCATCCCTAAGTGTGAACTTCACTGTTCACAATCTGAAGTAAAAAAAAAAAAAGCAAGAGAAATAAGTGAAAGAAAAACAATATCAGAAAAGAAAAAGGCAATATGGAAAATTAAAAGACTAGATTCAACCCATCAGGGGAATCTGAATATCTCTACCAAGGCTATGAACGTCTGGTTGGTAGTAGAGCTATGTTCAGGAGAATCACAGCGATAACCTCATTAGGGCTATGGGCGCCTGACTGGCAGCGAGGCTCTATCCAGGTTGCTTTTAGAGTATGAATCTTCATGTAGCCTATTCATACCAAGTTTGGTTTCTTTTGTAGCTAATGGGGGTAATGAATGCATATGCACACACTTCAACCCTAGTGTAGGAAAGTTTGGGTGACTTGTGGGTTCTTTGGTTTGACCGTAGGAGGTGACAGGGTGGATGAGTTGAAGCCATAGGTTTTGGGTTCTTGATTCTCATTCGTCATCAAAATGCTCTGGAGCATTTCCCCAGTAGAGTCACCATTTGTTGTGCAATTTTGCACACACGCCCCACTTGGAGTGGGGACCCTCTTTTCTGATTTTGGATGTCTCTTGGACCTTTGGTTTTTTTATTGGATTTGTCCTTTCAAGGTTGGGATGTTGATCTTGCTTGCCTTGGTCTTGCCCTAAGGGTTAAATTGATCAAACTTGGGTTTTAATGGAAGTCCGGGTTTTGCCCTGGGTCCAGGATTTTTCTGTTCACCTGGATTTTCCCGGGTCCTAGTCCATCGTCTATTGCTATCGGATTTCTCCGGAGTTTGGGTTTTTGGATCAATCTGGTATTTTCTGGGTCACCCAAATTTTCTTGGATTGCATTAGAATCCTGAAAGGGTGCATTGTTCACGGGATTCGTGTTCACCCGGATAGTCTGGCTGGCTCAGATTCTTCCAGAATTCCGTTTTGACCTCGGGTTTCTGGATTTCCTCGATATGTCTTATCGGCCATTAATGCTTAAGGTAAGTCCTCTCTGGCACGATTGTGAGCAGATTTAAAGGCTTTTAGTGCCCTTCCTGATCTCATTGTTTATTTGTCATTTTCTCTAGCGCTTGAGTTTATTCATTTTGAGCTTTATTCGGTGGATTTGGTTTGCTTGTGCATGGATTCCTTGGACATTTGTGTTGATATTTCCATTGCTAGGGCTCCCTGGTTCGTAGTAACTTTGATTGGGCTCGAAGTTCATTCAGATTTAATCCATGGTAAGTCATTTTGACTTCTCCTATTGTTTGCGCTTTGATTGAATCTTTCAGGTTATTCAATGGTGGTTATTTGGGTTGGCCCTTGTTTGTTTTCATGATCACGTATTTATCGGATTAGGGTTTGAACTCACCTTTTTGGCTTGTTTTAGCACCCACACTGTGCATCCCTTCGATTATCAAACAAATGTCGGGTATACCCCTGTGGCTAGGTGTTTTTGTTACGGCTTTGCCTTGTTGGCACGTAGTCTGATATATTTTGTGGAGATTAGGGTTTCGATATGTCTACTCAAGGTTGTTAAATTCGGTGGAGTTGTCATGATCCTCTTGCCTTGCATTTCACTTGACCTTGTTCACAACACTTGAGACTCTGGTGTGCCCTAGCTTCATCATTTTAAGGGATTGTGTCTGGATTTCGAGCTCGCTTTAAGCTCTCATGGCGGAAGTTTAGCTGTCAAACTTAGGGCATCATTATTTCATTGTAGGGATCTCCCATTTGAGAGTTTTAGGAATTTAAATCCAGGTGCAATCGAAATTTGGCTCATTAGGGTTGAGTTTCACTTCATGGAATCCGAATAGGGAGGTTTGTATGATTACTCGGTTAATGGTCTGCGTGTCGAACGATTATCAGGTTTCTGAGGTGTCCATGGAATTCCTGTGCTTCTGGATTTTCCTAGATTCATCCATTTTCCCGAAGTATGATGAACTCTCAGAATTTCAAGCTATCTACGAAAATCTGAACTGTCTGGATTTTTCTGGTTCTCTGCCTGTTTTTGGTTGATTTCGATTTTTGAAATTGATGTGATGAACTAAAGGTTAGATGATGATTTCTTGTTGCTAAATGAATCAATATCATGCTAATTATGCATCTCTTTTGTCCGTATTGATAATTTATTTGATGAATGATGTCTTGGCAGTAGGAGTCCGTCTGGGTCAGACTTCTCTGAATTTCACCCCGACCGGATTTTCCCGGATTACTTTGTTTTCCCGAATTACTTTGTTTTCCCAAATTACTTCATTTTCTCGGTTTTCAAGATTGATGATTAGTGATTGATCTTAATGATTTCATATGGTTTCAAGGCTAACCTTTGATTGAGGTATGGATGATAGTTGGATTCTCATGAGGCTCTTTTATGAATGCAGGCTGAATCAAGCAAAGTGGCAACAGGAAAGGCCAAGGGAGACATAGAGGGGTCTTCGGTTACAGATGTGGAAAGGTTAAGGCTGGATGTGAAAAGTCAGTTGCCTGATAGTAAGATAGCTTCAGTTTGGTCTGAGGTCTTGGATACCAATGTAGGAGCATGGAGATATGAAGATTTCAAGGAAAGGACAGCTCAGAAAGATTTATCAGTCTTGACCAAGGGGATGGTGAAGTCTGGATTGGCCCATGTGGCCGACTTTCCTCCTACAATTCAATGCTATGAACTAATATTGGAGTGTGCTCGGCACTATGAATTTGATTCGCAGAGGATTGTTAGCACTGATGGAAGAGTTATGGCAAACTTTAATCCAGTTTCCATTGCCCAGGCATTTGATATGCCAAACTTGCCATGTGTGTGTGCCTTGGACATGGATTTGGCCAGAACTTATTATCAAGATGAACCCACCAAAGCCCAGCAGATGATCAATTCTTGGCTTGAAAAGCCAAAATCTCATTTCTCTAAGTTTCCCAAACAGTTACACAGGATCAAGTTCTGACCAAATATATATGATGCAATCACATTGTTGAGTAGGGTGGCTGGTTTGAGGAGGTCAGTGTTGAGAAATGATGGTAAGGCCATCAATAAAGATTGAGCAAGGTATTAATTATCATTGGCTGTGGATTATAAGTGGAATGATTGACAGCAACTGAGAGATGTGTTGAATCAAAGAAGTTTACCATGTCATCCTATGTGTATATGTGCTTGCTAGATTCTAATCCATATAGGGGGATTAACCAAAAAGGAACATTTAAGTGTGATGTCATCTATGAGGTGTACCTCAGTTGCACCCCATGGAATTGAAATTATAGAAAAGCAAATGATGCATTCACTATGCATATTACTAGGTTGCTTCAGAATGCAGAACATGTGAGAATTTTCGATGGAGCCAAGGAGCTGATCGAGAAATATGGAGCTTGGTTTATACAATTCCCTATCTTCTCCTATATCAAGATTGATGGATGTCCAACTGCTCCATACAAATTACCGCAATATCCTACCGACCATGTCATACTCTTGGATGTTACCTGACAGATATGTGATTTTGATGCCATTGTTAAAAGAGAGAAGCACAAAACAGGGTTCGGTGGGGATTTTCCCTTGAAGATTGGTATAGCTGAAGTTTTCCCTTCAATCCAATCAGCTCACGCATTAGGGGAGGAGCTGAGTACTTATGGGTTCTCTTTCCATTCTAAGAGGACAAACTTTGACATCATTGGCGAAGCACAGAAGGCCACCAAATAATATCACCACAAGGATGATCTAGAGGATTACTGGGCAAACAACAAGGATGACTTTGAGGTGAGAAAGAAAAGATATTCTAGGCTTCCAGTTGATGTAATCAGAATGTATAATGTCAAGTTGATCCCAGATCAGTTGGAAGATGATGGAAATTTAGTTCAAGATCATGCATATGAATCAGTTAAAGACAGGCCCATTGGAGATATAAACTGGTCAGAAAATGAAATAACTGAGTTGGAGGAATTGATGGCTCCCGTTCTGAAATTTACCAAGTCATGGCTGAAGCATAAAGTATGGGAATTGGAGAGCGAGAAGGTACCCTGTACTTTTAATTTGATGGGAAATTTAAATGCTCATTCCACTTCAGAGGAATCTGGTGAAGATGATTCTGCAGGTAAAGCTAAGGTAAGCTCACCTTTCAAGATTAAAATCAGAGGCCCTAAAGAAGATGAGCTTGAGAAGAAAAGAAAGCCTAGGGGTAAGAAGAGGAGTCGTACTATGAAAATAGGTAAGTCTGCTAAAGAGGAAGAATTTGAGAAAGCAGAGAAAGAGGATATCCCTCTAGAGAAAAAAAGAACAAGGATAACTAGGGCTTCAAAGAAGAAAGATCAAGAAACTTCTGGGTATAAGACAGACTCTCATGTGATTGATGTGGAGAGCTCAGGGGAGAAAACCAGGGTTTATTCAAGAAGATCAAGAACTCCATCTCCCAAGGAGACCATGTCGAAGATGGATCCTCTTCCAACGGCAACCACTGTGGAACAACAGAAAGATACTTCTCCTTCATTGGGTATACCTGAACAGACAACTCATGAAGAGCATGAGACCAATGAGGAGGCGAAACAATTTAAGGATGGAGAACTTTTTGGTGCAGCTGCTGAGATTGAGGTGGGAGATGTGGAGGTGCATCCTTCTCCATTGGTACAATATGAAGATTCTCCTGCCAGTAGCAAAGAAAACTGATCCCATGAGAAGGAGGATGTTCTTGTCAAGACTCCATCACCCCTGCAAGAGGAAGAGCCAGAGTTGGAAGACAAAGGTGATCAATCTCCTGAAAAGGAGAAGGATGAGACGGTAAGTCAATCTCCTAAAGAGGTCAAGAAGGATGAAATCCGGGTAGATCCTGCTGTTCCGGATTGGCTAGACAAGGAGATCAGGAGAAAGCAGGTCATTGTTGAGGACACCCCTCTCAACTGGGATGAGATGTTGGCTAAGATTGGAAAGGGAAAGAAGAAGAAGGTAGCCAAAGTGATTTCCAAGATTGAAAGAGATGAAGCTAGTAACCGAGTTATCCATGTTGCTACCCCTGCTGCTGATAAGAGTAGAGATGAGGTCACCGGGAAAGATTATGATGTACAAACCATTAATCTCGGGCCTGCTTCTATGGAGCAAGACATTGAATAATATGAAGGGTCTAGTGTGGTGATCATTGGAAGATTGAGGAAGGAAACACAGTCAAAGCATGAGCTAACGAAGGAGAATGAAAGGCTTAGGAAATGTTTAGAAGATTTAATGAAGCCTTTGCAGTCTTTCCACCCATCCTCTTCTGCCACTGCTGGTTTCTTGCCGAAGGAGACCATTTCTGAAATTGAAAAGATGAAGGCTTCTACCATGACTACAATAGATTGGTTGAAAGAGGTGTAGACTAAGGGAGATAATGCAATAAAGGAGATCCTTTCAACTGGAAAAGATGCAATAAGGGCTAAGGATTTATTGGAGCATGTCTTATCTCAGGATAAAGAGGACACTGATCTTTTATTGCAGAAAACTAAAGCAATCATGGAGTATGGTAAGGATCAACTAGTCACTGATGGAATTCTTTCTTCATCTAGGGTTAATGAGCCTTGGGAGTGGTTCGAGGCCTTGCAAATCCAACAGAAAGCCATCAAGAAGATCTATAAACAAAAGAAGCAGATAGATGGTAATTTAACCAGTGTTTATGATGGATGCATCACTTTCTTTGAGATAATGACTAGAAGGAGGAAGATTGCCCCAAAATACTTGAGTTTGGAAAAATTAAGGGAATGGTGGCATGATGTGTATGCCCCTGATATTGAAAATGTTGTGACAGAGCATCAATTGGATGATGCAGCCACTTATCTGGCTGTGGTGGATAAATACTTAGCATATAGGGGGGATTGGGATATAGTGGTTAAGCAATCAAAGGAAGAAATTGGATCAATTGAATGTTGGCTCAAAGTCCTACCCTTGCACCTGTTGCTGAGTTGGACAAGATGTTTTTGAAAGTTCATGAATCGCTGGATCAAAATAAAGATAAGGGAGATGGTGATTAATGTCAACTTGGAGATTTGTGCTTCCCTATTATTATGGGGCATGTGTTGATCCGGGCTGCATTGAGGACTATGTTTTGGCCGACCTTGATGATGTATCGGCATTTAATGTGTGCCTTATTTTGAAATTCCTGAGGCCGACTTGTTTTGCTATTTTATTTTGTAAATGTCTGGCTGGGCCGACATGTTTTGAGGATTCTCTATAAATGGCATTTATGCCTCATTTGTAAGGGGTTAGACAGATAATAGAGACAAGTTAGATTAAGGAAGAGCTAGAGCATTTTATAGAGATAGTATTTAGTTTCTTTGGAGCAAATGTTGTAACAGAGAACAGTGGAATTGTTGCTACATTTTGGTGATCTAATACAATTGAAGGCATTGTGGTTTCTCTGGTGAATTCCTTTGTGTTAGTTTATCTTGCATGGTTCCTGTTGTCCCATCTTTGAAATTGCTTGAAGACATAAGATTTGATGTTAAATTTAGAACTAGATTAGTTTGGTGAATAATGTTTATGGTTTCATGCTTGGAATGTTTGTAGCAATCTCTGGTCTATACTCCTAGTAACTATCTGATTGTAGTAGGCTGGTGAAGTTAACCTGGACCATATATCTATTTGTGCTTAGTTCGATTGTAGATGAATGCCTATGATTTGAAAATTTGTATGCCTTAGAAGATTGCACCTTTCTTGTGATATTGCATTGTGGGTTAAGCAAGAATTGGTTATTTGAGATTGGTCCATTCCAGGAATTTATCATTTGCATTGTTCATCCTAGAAATAGTTTATAGTTTAGATTTCATTGCATCTCTTGCACCCTCATCTTTTTCTATTTCTTTATTATTTTGGTTAAATCTCAGATTTAAGATCATAATATTACAAAATCTGATAAATTAGAATGATACAGTTTGCTTGTAGTAAGGTCTGATTGTGATTACCAGCATTTTCACACATTATCTCGAAAGTTGTTTATGCATTGTCAAGACTCGACACCGAGAGACCTTGGGGTGATTTTAGTAACTTATTTTGAAAATTACTCAAGAGATAGAATATTTGATTTTGTCTAAGTTGTTGTCAGGCAGAAACACCATCAACAGTATTGGAGGTGGTTTAAGATTTAATATTCAAGATGAACTTGTGGTTGCTAACCCCAAATCTATGGAAGAATGTTTTCAATTAGCAATCAGGGTGGAGGAGAAACTTAAGAGGAGACAAGAGAAATCAGTGAGAGGAAGAGGTGGTACTAGTGCAAGAGGAAGAGGACAATTTCCTACACCAAAATAGCCAAGGGAAGAACAAGAAGGAGCAAATAAGGGTAAGGAACAAGGTATTGATGTTAGAGGTGGTTTTAGAGGTAGAGGAAGGTTTAGTACGGGTAGAAGTTCTAATGATTTTGTAGGGAGATATTATACTTGCAATGAATATGGTCACCCATCTTGGAAATGTCCTGAAAGAGTTGTTAGTTCTTCAAGTGGTGAAAAGAGGATTGATAGGAGAGCACAATTGGTTCAAGAAGAGGAATGTGAGAGTACAAGTTCAACAAATTTAAAAGTTGCTCCTGAAACAAGGGAAACGCTGATGATGAGAAAGACAGTGTTGAAGGCAACAAAAGAGGTAGAACCATTGCAAAGAAAGAGCCTCTTCAAAACTACTTGTAAGTGTAGGAACAAGGTATGTAAAATTGTGATTGATTCTGGTTCAACAGAGAACATGGTGTCTACTGAGATGGTGAACAAGTTAAATTTGAAAAAAATACCTCATGAATTGCCTTATAAGGTGTCATGGTTGAGTGATGGTCAGTCTTTGTTAGTTAATGAAAAGGTTGTTGTAGATTTCCAAATTGGAGGTTATAGTGATAGTGTTGTTTGTGATATCCTACCTATGAATTGTTGTCACCTACTCCTAGGTAGACCTTGGCAATATGATAGGCGTGCCATGTATGATGGTAGAGAGAATACCTACACCATAGTGAAAGATGGTTCTTTTTTTGTGTTAACTCCACTTGTAGAAGATGTCAAGGGCAAAGCAAAGGTCATGTGTGGAAGAAAAGAACCTCTAAGTGTTGTGAGCAAAGACAAAAAGGAAAATCCTAATGTTGCTTCAAAGATTGAAGATGCAGGGACAACAAGTGTGAGAGCAAAAACAAGGTTGAAAAGTGATTTGACAATGAAAAAGCAAGAGTGTGTTGGTAGGGACCATAGAGTGTCTTGTGGTTGAGAATAAGGATGAAAAACAAGTGAAACTTGTAGGTACAGTGATTGGAAAGTCTAATAAGATAGTGACAGGGAAAGTTAATGGGACAATGCAGATAGGACAAGGAGGATAGGGTAGTATGGATAGAAATAAGCATGAATATGGAACAAAGGGGAAGGTAGATCAAAGGATTACTGACAATTGTTTGATTGCAGGTGCAGGTCTTAGAGAGCAAACAAGTTTTGATCTAAGAGAAGGAAGAGGGCAAACATCAAGTCTTATGGCAGGGAAGAAGACAAATACATGTGTGAACAATGCAAGGCAGATCATGAGATCACAAGGCATGGATCAATGGAGAGGATTTGCAGAACATAGTACATATGAAGCTTGGAGGAGTTGGCACCAGATGCAACTCATGTGGCATGAGTTTTTCTCTATAGGGGTGTATGGTGTAGGAGCACCTACACCTTACTATAAAAAAAAAATTGATTTCTTAAGGGCTTGATAGGTGGAGAGTGGGTTAGTAAGGGTGTTTTGCGTTTAATTATGTTAAATAAGGTCCAAAGGACCATATGCTATGTAATGGGGGGTTTTTGAATCAATTATGTCTTAGGTGTCAATTAGAAATTGCAAAGAGATGTAAAGATGTCAATAAAGGTTGTCAAAATGCAGTTTAGGGAATACTAAGAGTCTTAGAGATTTAAAAAACAGTTAGAGGCATTTGGTGGTTAGTTTTCTGTTTGAAAATGTATTTAAAGGCCTTTGAAAGGCTCGAACAAGGTTGTTGGTTCCTATTTTGAAGCATTCAATTCAAAAGACAACATTCTATTCTGCATTTTTCTATGTTTTTAGATCTTCTTCTACTTTGTACGGCTTGTACAAACTTCTTGATGCCTTGAAAACTTTTGTGTTCGATGGTAACATGTGTTAACTCTTATTTCCATCCATTTTGAAGGTTCAATATTCAGTTTTGTGAGAGATCTATGTATTTTACTGTGACTGCCTTGTTATCACAGTTTTCACTGTTGAAGGTCTTTTAAGATGCTTATTTGACCCATTCCAATTTTTGTATACACTGTTCCTTGTGGAATGGGTCCCAAATAATGTGAAATAGTTGTCTTGATGTTGTGGCAGGTTGTGGAATGGAGTTGATCAAGTTTGGATGTTTCCCTAGGGCTGACAAAGTCATTTTTCATGTGAATTTGTGTTGTTAAGACAAGGTTTTGTTAATTTGATTGATGAGACAATATATGTAAATGTTGTTTGTCCTTATGCAGAGTGAATTTGATGTGTTGGAGACATTAGTTGAGTTTGGTAAGCCCGGGTCTATGATTTCCATTAAAACCCTAGGTATTTTCTTGTAAATGGAGGGTTTGTTGGAAAGTATTAAGAAGCTTACAAAACTAGAAATAAATCATGAAATTTGGTGTTTTTCACATGCTTGTTGACTGTTTGATGTGTTTTTGTGAAGGAAAGTTGAAAAGAGGTACCTCCTTGTTAATTTGGGCTGATTTAGTAGCCTAGTTCAATGATGTGTTGATCTTAGTGTTGTTGCAAAGAATTCTAGAAACCTTTTTTGGTTGTTGAGTTGGATCTATGGGAAGCCTTAATTGTGTTTTTTCAGGCCCTGGTATGGCCTTCTCCAAAAGATAAGACCATTGGTTGTGTTTTGAGGGCTAGAAGCCTCTTTTGTCTGCTTTTGGAAAGTTGAGTGATTTGTGATTTGAGGGTTGATGTCTTGTTGATATCTGACCATTTTGAATCTAATTGGGAGTATTAACCACCCTGTATTGCATCAATATCACACCTGCATCATCTTTTGAATCATCATCATTTAACTATAACCTCATCTTCATGTCATTTTATAAACCAAACTATGTTTCCAACATGTCACAACATACTAGGATTCTCCCTATCGCTACTTTCCTATTCATTTTCAAAGCACCAATAACAAATCTAGCTCTTTATTCATAGCATTTTCCTACTCTTCGCCCATGTATTGCCTCTGCAGCCTCATAGTTCATACTTATTCCATTTGTTTCCACACTATATTTGTTAATTAAGATCTCACTGAATAACAACATCCATTAAATGCCCTGTGATTGCAAACGTTTAATTTGTATATGCTTCCTCCATTTTCTATGTGACTTCAATCATAATTGTTCCCTATACTAACGATTAAATTCCCTTTATACTAACGACAAATCTCCTTCTAAAACCACTAAAAATAAGGTCAGATCATCACGTCGACTTTCACTACCATCTCAAGCTTTCATTTGCCTTTATCTCATCACCTTAAGAATACCGCTTATTAATTTTGTCTAAGCCAATAGTAGTTGATTCCCTTGATCAATTTTCCATGACCTATATCAGCCCATTAGATCATTTAGATAATGCAA
>VDFB02243687.1:0-15185 GCA_007258455.2 Sequoia sempervirens | reverse complement strand
AATCAAAGAATGGCACCAAAACCAATTGGCAAGAGAGTTGAAGAGTTGAAGGAAATCTTGGAAAGAGGAAGATAAAGAAGGGAACAAGAAGTGAAGAGAGCAGGCCAGAGAAAGAGAAGAAAGGAAATGGAGAAGGGAGAGAGATACCATGCAAGAAAGGATAAATAACTTTGAGAGGAGTAGGAGGAGAGAAGACCAAGAAGACCAAGAAGACAATGATGAAGATGAAGAGCATGTGAGGGTAAATCAAGAACAAGCAGATGAGATAGAGGACCCTAAGGAAAGGAGATTACTGAGATTGTTGAAGGTAGTACAAGGTCATGGAGGAAAGAGTCACATAGATTTTCTTGATTCAACAAGGGGAAGATGGATAGAAGAGGTGTTAGGATGGCTTGATGCCTTAGAGAACTATTTTGAGTTTGAGGAGATGGATGAAGAGATGAAGGTTAAGTTTGCCAAAACCAAGTTGAGAGGTACAACATTGACATGGTGGACTAGTTTTCAGAATGATAGGATGGCTAGAGGATTGGAAAAAGTCTCTACATGGGCAAGGATGAAGAGTTTGGTCAAAGAGCAGTTCCTACCATCTGATTATACCATTCATGTGAAAAGGATGAGGCAAAATTTAAAGCAAAAGGACTTGGATGTTATGTCCTATACTGAGCAATTTCACAAGCTTAGTATCAGAGGAGTTTATGAAGAAGAGGATGAGAAAATAGCTAGGTATATCAATGGCTTGAGGTATAATCTACAAAATGAGATTGGTTTGCAATTTCCAAGGACATTAGGAGAATGTTTTCAATTGGCCATTAGAGCTAAGGAAAAGGTGAAGAGGAAGAAAGAAAGATCAAGCAATGGTGGAAGAGGAGGTAGTTCAAATAGGGGCAGAGGTAATAGAGAACAAGGAGAAGGCAACAATGACAAGAGCAGCAATGACAAAGGCAAAGAGGTATTTTTTGATCAAAGAGGAGGAGGCATATTTGGACAAGGTAGAGGCCCATTCATATCACGTAGTGGTGTGTAATATGTTTCAAATGCAGTGAACCAAGGCATCCTTCCTTCGTCCTAATGGGAACAAGTCGATAAAGGCGAGATAGGAGAGCTAACTTGGGTACAAGAAGAAGAAGACAACAAGGGAGGAATCAAAATATTCATGCACCCTGGATCGACAGAGTTTCTCATGATCAAGTAAGAAGAAAGGCTTCATAAAGAACCAAAGGTAACCATTTTCAAAACAAATTGTCTCAGTCATGGTAAGATCTACAAATTGCTCATAGATTCAGGGTCACATAGCAATTTAGTCTCACTTGATATGATAACCAAGTTAGGGATTGAAACTTTTGATCATCCTACTCCCTACAAGGCCACTTGGGTAACTCAAGGATAGCATGTAGAGATTGGTAAGAGATATTTTGTTGATTTCTCAATTGTATCATATCATGATAGGGTGCTTTGTGATGTCATTCCAATGACTTGTGGTCATATCATCTTGGGAAGACCATGGCAGTATGCTAGAAGGACATTGCATGATGGATTTCTTAACACATATTTGGTTCACAAAGGAGATGTTAGATACAAATTAGTGCCTTTGCCTTTGGAGCAGTCTAATGATAGTTTTGTGATTTGTTTTGAGAAAAATTTGCAGGTGAATAAGCAGGGTAAGATAGATAAGACAGGGGAAGATACTAGTTGGAAGAGGAATGATGAGTTGCAACAGATATATGAAGAGTACAGTCCTAAAAATCAGAATATTTGGGACTTGGACAGTATTAAGATTGGGAGTATTGAATGCCCTATTGTTGAGGGTAATAGGAGTGGTGTTCTTTCACAAGGAAATGAGTGGAATAAAGGCAGAAACAAGGTACAAGGACAGGTTGTTATCAAGCAGCAAAAAGGACAAACAAAATAGATTTTTGACACTAACATGTTGAGTGACATGAATGCAGGTTGGAAGAAAATGAAAAAGGTAACTTTGGGAGATTTCATGCTTGGTAATCAAAAGGTACAAACATACAGGAACAAGGAGTATTATGGCAGCAACAAGTTGGATGCTTCTTGGGGCAAGAACTCTTTCTTTCTTGGGGAGAATGGTGCAGGAGCACCCAAGATCTTCAAGGAACACTTCAAGAGACATGAGGATGAAGTGGTCATGAAGACCTATCAAGGAACTCAGAGCATCAATTATAACATCCTAGAGCCTATAGTGGCTTTTCAAATGGTTAAAAACATTAAAGGAGTCAAATGTCCTAAGGGTCTTGATAAGGACCATAGGACCAAAATGCATTGTAATTGGACAAATAATGTCCTAAGAGTCTAGATAGGTTTTCAGTGTTTTAATTAGATTCATTAAGGTTGAATAGTGAAATGAAATAAGTTTTAGAATGTTTTAGTCATATGAGTTAATAAATTTCAAGTTGGAGTATTCAGATTTTTGAAATCCAACTTTGGCGGGAAAGTGTGTTTTTGATGTTTTAGCAACTTTAATGTAATCAAACCAATTCCAAATGGTTTGAGCAGTTGTGGGATGGTTATATAACCCAAAAATATTCATTTTTATGGAGGTTGGGCATTTGGAGAAGTGACTGTACGGACTGCTATAGGAAATAGTGAAAAAACATAGTTTTCTTGCATTTTCTTGAGTCTTTTTGATGATCTATTGATTCCTTTTGAATTTCTAATCAATTGGATGGTTTAAGAACCTGTATTTACTTTCAATTAACCTCTTTAATGATCTGATAGACGTTAGGAATCAGTTTTTGTAACATATTGCTGACTATCCTGAAGAATAACACATAATTTTCACTAGTTTTGGTGGTTTTCATGGATGATTGATCCATTTCAAGGTAGAATGCTGCTGTGACCTATGAAATGGATCATTCCTAACATGTAACATACATATTTAACAAACTAATGTGCAGGGAAGAAGAATATTGAGGTGTACACCAAGATTTCACAATGCAAAGTGCTTGAAGTTGGAGGCTAGGGTATAGCAGCAGAAGATCTGCCTTAATGAGGGGAATTTTTTTGAGTTGGGATAGACTAAATATGTTTTCCTAATGGTGTAGAGTCAATGAGAAAGTTCTCGAAGTGATTGGAAGGTTATTTTTCAAGAATCCCTACTTTTTGAGGCAAGTTAAGGAGGGTTTTGTGTTTGAGCATGTTATAGGTGTCATAGAGGCCTAAAAACTTGGAATCCTTGGTTTTGAGTCATTTTAAGGGACTTTTGAAATTTTCATGGTCAGGGGTTGAGTTTAAAGAGAGTTAAAAGAGGCTAATTGTACTAAATTTTAGAAACAAATGCATTTTTGATTATGTGCTCCAAAACAAGTGCCATCAAGAATCTAGTATGTTATGTACCATCACAAACCATCATAATCATTATTTTGAGGTTCCTGGAAATTTTGGAGTGAAAAATTCAAAAATCCTCGCTAGAGGCCTAGTTGGGCTAGTAGCTCTAGTTAAGGTGAAAAATTGGTTTTGTGTTCAAGTCGAGGGGATTTGTAATCATTCAAAAAGTTTTAAGTCTCTTAAGGGTTTTCCACATGGTCCATAAAGAGAGCATACAAGCGATTAGTGCATCATTAAGCCTCACCTCTCGTTAGGGTGCCTAGGGAGATAGCTTGAGATTGCAACCTTAACTTGAAATATTTGTGTTTCTTTCTAAAGTCCCAACCTCGCATCATTTTTCATCATGACAGCCACAAGTTAGAGCATATCACTCCCTCACTAGAAGGTGAGCCTCTACAAGAGCCTATCAATGGCTCCCATCAAAAAAAAATTATGCCTAAGCTTGCAAGGTATAAATCAAAAATACAAAAAAATAATAAAAATATAAGAAATCTAACAAAAATATCAAAAAAATGACTGAGAAGAGTAAACAAAAAAATTGTCCTCTAGTGAAAACCACTTCAGTGGTGCTTTAGGCAAGTACCTTGGTGAAAACCTAGAAAATAGGTTCCTTGTGTAAATAAGCACTTTCCATCCACCATGGATTCTTCAACGTATTCTACATCACCTATCATCGCTTTCCATCCCATTTACCCATCACATTCCATTGATCCTTCCATTACCCATCCACATTTGCATCATAGCTTGATCTTGTGTTAGTATCATGTTCCATCCAAAGAACTAGTTGGAACATTCCTAAGGTCATTTTTCCCTTCCTATATCAAAGTAGTCTATCACATCACACTGGGGGCATGTTCTTATACCTACATTGGATCAGATTCATGTATATCCTTGAAATATTTCTTAAAACCAAAAAAATCCAAAAACATCCATAAAATCAGAGATCCAAAAACATTCATAAAACTAGAAAATACAAAAAAATCCAACAAATGTCAAAAAATATTAAAATAGTTTGAAAATAGAAAAATAAAATAAAATGATAGTTACCATGTCAAACTACAAGGCTTTTGTATGTACAACATAGGCAAGGACAATCTTTGATCATCCCTCAAAGCCCTTGGAGAGGTCCTTTAGGTGTCCATCATAGTAAACTGACAATCCAACATTGTTCATATCTCATCAATAAATGAGTCTAGGTCAATCGAACTACATGGTCTCTACGTGTATAACATAGGAAAGGCTAATCTTTGATCAGCCCTTGATGCCCCTAGGATAGGTCCTTAGGTTAGGTTCCTAGTCAAAATCTTAGGAAACACAAAAACATTAGAAAAAGGAAAATCAAAACATTTGTAAAACATCTCAAAAATTGCAAAACAACCTCAAAACATTTCAAAAACACCAAAAAACATTCAAAAAACCAAGAATCATCCATCCAATTCCACTTCCACCCATAGTAAACATCCACTCATAATAAATGTTTGTCATCTTCAACCTTTGGAAAAACAATCAACAATAAGTATAGCAAATTGAAAGTGTGAACTCAAACATCAAGATCTAAGTCTAGGTCAATACATAAACAAGTTGGTCAACTCTTGGTATCAATAGCCCACCATCCTATTAGTATCAAAATCATAGAAATAACCTCATTTCCTAGGATGCATCCCTCCTACAATGGACATCAACATCAAGCATCGTTCTAGTATAGTCTTTACTAGAGGTATGAAGAACATTGGCTTGTTTATGTACTTGATCTTTTCTTTTGATTTATCTTATTGTGTGTATTCCCATGACCTCTCGACGATGTCTATTTAAATTATTTAGAGATAAATGAATGGGGAATTGATCATTATCTTTTGTCTATTGTGCTTGTGGATATTCTTGTAAGATAACCTTGGGGTATCTGCAGGATCATGATGGGCCAAAAAGTGGCAATATGATGGGTATTCGTATGGTATGTGGCTGACGACTTTTTTTTTACCCAAAATTGATGAAATGAAAAGGGTTTTTAAAGGAGATTCTTATCTTTCCACTAATATAAATTATGTTTTACTTTGAATTTAATAAATAATTATTATTCATTTTCTATTTGAATTACGACTAAAGTCCTGATTGATAGGCTAATTGACAAACATCTATAGCTTTCAAAGGGTATCACATCTTTTGAATACAAAACATGCATCACATTCTATGCTTCACATACTATAGGATTAATAAAAGGAAAATTCAATTTCATGAAGTTTTGATCAAGTTAAGGTGGTCAGACATACAAGTTTTTTATATTTTTTAAAATTTGTAATAATAAATTCATAATTAATTATTTACTTGGAAAAAAATAACAAAAAAATATGCATCAAATCTAAACATGAGTCCTCTACTTATGTCTAAAATATTATAAAAACATATTATCATTTTATTGTGGCTAAGGTGGTTAGACAAACACCAACTTCCTATTTTTCCTAAAATTTAGCGCCTACCCATTGAATTTTCAGATTTTCACCGAATACTTTTTAAATAAACCTAGTAGTTTAGAAAATACATTCAATTTTCTATAGATTCTATTCTTACATATTTTTAAATAATATAGATAACTTATTCAAAATTCTTATGTTGTTACCTAACTCTAATTTTTCTAAATTTTTTGCCACTTAAGGGGCTATTTTTTCCATGATGATCCTACACATACACCTTGGCAATACCTGTTTTGTTAGGTATGTAGGGAGGATATTTTTAACAAATTGTTGACTATTATATTGAGAGGTTTTCCTTTTTGTGTTTTAGTCAAAGATGTTTGAAATGTTGGAAGTACATGCTAACAAAGTTTTGTATGTTGAGTGTGAACAAGGATTCTCTTATCTATTTGTTGAGTCAAAGTTCATCGCACTAGATACCATGTCATCCTGGTTATTTATACCTTGATGCATTGTATCTATATGTGTTATAAGACATAAGGAAAGTTATTCTCTTTACATCCCCAATCCTTGGATAAGAAACAAATCATCATCACTCATCATCATATCTAATAAAGTGTTAACAAATCATAGAATTTTTGGACTTCTACATCTTCTCAGAGTCAAGGGTTGATCCCTCTTTTTCTTCTATCTTCTTCACATACTAACAGGTATCATGACATTCAAAATCTATCTGTAACCATCCTACATCCACCAATCGTTAGCATCCTCAATATTCATACATATCATCATAATAGGAAACATCATCCATCTCACATGGATCACATCATCATTTAAGTTGTTTAGGATAATATAGATTTATTATTTTAAGCATCTTAAAAACATCTCATTTGCATTATCATCATAATATAGATCTATTAGTATAAGCATCTCATAATATAGCCATCCATACATCCATAAAGTATATTTTTCATGAGCTCGACCTATTAAATCAGAATTTTTTCCTGATCTCTTGAGGGGGCAGTGTACCAATGTAATTTTTTTGTTGGGGCAATAGGGGGGCATCTAAAAAAATAGGAAATCTTTGAATTTCAATCTTGGAAACATCAGTCTTTGAACCAAAACAACTGGTATGCTTCTTTAAAGAGGGGAAAAATGTAAACATGTAAATAGGCCTAACTGATATTATGCATCTAAATATGATTAATTATCATCAAATTCCTCTATTAATCAAATAAAGTAATTTATTAGATTAATTCACCAATGTTCATCATGTTTATTTTAATAGATCAATCAAATCTCTAAAGTCCTCTCTTCTAATTTAATAAATCAAATTATTGAAATCAAATGTCAAATCTCCTAATTCCTCCAAGTTAATTAATTCTAGATTAATTAACTCCTAATCCTAATTACCCATTCTCTAGCTTTTGAATCAACCTTGGTAAAACCCAACCCCTGATTAACTAACCCACTTGCACATGAGAATCAATTCTTTTAATTAACTAATTATCCAATTTTCTGTCACAAAAGCATATACTTTGGGAATATTCCTTCGATAATTCCATTTATTTTACTTCCTTCCCACATGCATTAACTTCTATTATATCTCAACCAAATGCATTAATATCTCTTACATCCTCACCCACATCCTTTCAAATCCTCAACCATATGCATTTATTTCTCTTCCATCCTCTTTACTTTCACATTTCCCAAAATGTTCTCCACCTTCATCAAATAGACTTGTGACAAGTGTCACAATCTTATTGACTCTCCTTTAGTCCCACATTCCTCCAATCTCTCCATTTTTCAACTCTTCAATCCTATAAATAGAAGCATTCTCTTCACAATATGGATCCACAATCATATGCAATTTCACTATAGGGACATCCATCTTGCATTTCATCACATTTTGGGGGCTTGTTCATTATCATTGGAAGCTTATCAAGGAGACGGGAAAGAGAATCCTTTCCACATCAAAGGAGAACCACTCCCACTATAGCATAGGGTTTGACATGTTTTCATATGCTTTCATTTAGCTATTTTGATTATTTTGTTTTCTTGTTTGCATTTACACCATGGTCAAGTATTTCAGAGGAGCATTGTATTTTCCTTGTTTAGATTAACTAATTCTAACATTTTTCATGGTTTGAGCAAGAGTGCAGATTAAGTGCTTACACATTCATTATTAGGTTTTTAGATTCAAATTATGGTAGATATTTTGTCGGTCTATCTTACCCTTGAAGCTAACCCTATTTTATGACGACAGTGTATTACAATTGTGGTGTTGTGATGTATTATGAGAGTCTGATAGCAGTTGTGTTGTCTCTCGATCTCTAGAGGTGATACTCATGTGACAAGATTTCTCTACAAATATATTATAATATTAGTGATTTTGGAGTAATATATTGTGTGGATTTTGGAGTGTGGGGTTCTTCTCTTGAAAGGCTTTTCCCCACGTAAATCACTATGTTGTGGTATGCATGATATTTCTATTTAAGTTCCTATAACTATTCAAAGTATATGTAAAGTTTTGTATTATTTTCTTCTTGAGATTAGTTTAGAAAGATGTTTCTCTACCATAGATTCCTTATAGTTATACACTAGATCAAAAATCTTACACTTGTAAAATGGATTAAAATTACCATACTCACTCATGCTTCACCAATTAATTGTACCTCAATGTAGAATTCAATGTTGACATCAAACCATAATGTTGAAATCAATGATAAAACTATATATGATTATGCTCATGTTGCCAACAACCATATCTATGAAAAGAAAACTTTAAAAAAAAAATCCTCCTTTATTTGATGCCACATGCTTGTTTCAAATCGAAAAGAGTAGACATTTAGCCTTCATAAATTTGTTGCTTTGATGAACTCTATACATAAAAAAGAAAAAAAAAATCACTCCTGAACTATCTCTTCCAATACCACCAATCCCACTATCTTTAGGATTTCCTTTAGAAGGCCCATCAACGTTGATTTTCAACACACTAGGAGGAGGCGATAACCAACAACCATCTCCCTAAATCCTCCCCTTAGTAAACCTACCTATTCTAGAATTAGAAGCACTCCTATCCATGTCAAGAAGACCCAAAGTCCGAATAACACCCACATATCCTAGATCCACAAGGATAAATAAATCACATTTCACCACTAAAGTGTCTTGAAGAGCACCCATAATTCTTAACCATAGTTGTAATGATGATTATATTTTAGATATCTAGTTTAAAGGTACTTTTTATTAATAGTTAATATATTATCCCCCTACCTGCACACATATTTTGTAAACTTTTTGTAAAGTGTTGTCACTTTACACATGTATTTCTACACTTTTTTATATTGATAATATTGAGGATTTTATCATTAATCTAAAAAAATAGGTAATGTATTATGATCAATACATGTGTTTATTACATAAACTCTTAATTAAAATAATTCCCTCCTCAACAATCATGACTTAATAAACTAGAATTTTATATTAACATATTTTTTGTGTAATATCTTCCTTAAAATATTGTCAAAATAGAGTAGCGATAGAATATAACCTTTTATGTTTATTTTTTCTTTCTTACTAACATGTGATCTAATCTACAACACGTTTGATTGATATATTTTTTATGATCCAATACATAGATAAAGCTTAAATCATCAACACATTTTTTAGAGATCTTTTCACTTTGAAATCAATATACATATCATATTAATAACCTCAATATATTAGATTTAGTTTTATAAAACACATGAATATATAAAAAATACATATATTTCATAGTTATCATAATTCATAAAATGTATCTTATGATTTTGGTGTTTCAAATACAAATGCATCTCATGTTGGGATTGTTACAAAACAATTCATGACTAGCAATTCACGATGGAAAATTCACTACCAAAAGTTCACTAGGGGAAAATTCACCACCATGACAAATTCACCACAAGTAAAATTCACCACCAACAATTCACTGCCACGAAAAATTAATTGCATTAATATTTTTTAATTTATATTTCAAAACTATTAATGTGATTATTTTTTTGTGGCTGTGAAGTACTGGTGGTGAATTTTACTTGTGGTGAATTTTCCACCAGTGAATTGTTGGCAGTGAATTTTTCGTCAGTGAATTGGTGACTGTGAATTTGTCGTATGCCCTTTTGTATGATCAAATTTCACAAGAAGTTATTTATTACATATTTTATGTGCAATATTATATCCAAGACCATATCTAAATTAAAATAATTTGGTTCAAATTTCTACATATCAAATTTACTATATTGTTTCAGATTTTCCATTATACTCTATTTTTTTAGACTAAAATTTATTTAATTAGTACATTCAATAAATATATATTAATTAAATTGTGATGTCTTATAAAGTTGTATTAGGTGTATGTGAAGAACTCATGTACATTAAACTTTATCCTTTAATCATAACTTCAATAATAAATCACAATTGTTAATTTTTCTTAAGAATGAAACCCACAAGTTCATAGCATAAAATTGTACAATTTAGTCCTAGTTTTAATTTAGTTATTACCACCTAAAAAATATCCACCATTTTTTATGTGATCTACACTCTTGAGATAGAGAAAATAAAAACAATCTATTAGGGATTGGTGGAGAAATAAGATGACATGTTATTCCCATTTTTGTAATGGGCTACATTTCATTGAATGCTTGAGCACATAAATGAAATATGAAAATATAATTTAATTGATATTTTGAGAATTCGTAGAGAATACCTTTTACAAAGTTTTTCTATGAAGATATATTTAGATTTCAAAAGTAAAAATTACTATTATGTATATCTTGAAAATAATCTATATTAAATATATTGAGATATATCTTTCCTAATGCGCCTATTTTTTTTTATCAAATTGAAACATAGTAAAATAGGCACCTCAAGAAGGATATATCTCAATGTATATAATAAAGATTATTCATAGGATATATATGCTAGTGTAATCATAATAAAAATAACTATAATTCTAACCCTATTTCGTTTAAATTATTCTCATCAGACTCTGGAGCCCAACCATCATACCACTTGGTTGTCCAAAAATGCCCTTTTTTTAATTTTGTATCTCCTCCATCACAACCTTCCCTATGTTGGAAACACAAGGGTAGGAAACTGAGGGGGGGGGGTGAATCAATTTTCATAGAAATTTAAAACTTATTCAACTTATTAACCCTATTCTCAGATCTGATTATTAACCATGAAAGCATAAATCATCAACACATCAGAAACACACATAACATGGTATGTACAGGATCATGATGGGCCAAAAAGTGGCAATATGATGGGTATGTGGCTGACGACTATTTTTTTACCCAAAATTGATGAAATGAAAAGGGTTTTTAAAGGAGATTCTCATATTTCCACCGATATAAATTGTGTTTTACTTTCAAATTAATAAGTAATTATTATTCATTTTCTATTCAAATTATGACTAAAGTCCTGATTCATAGGCTAATTGAAAACCATTTATAACTTTCAAACAGTATCACACTTTTTGAATCCAAACATGTAGCCATCTCTACAAGCCTTTTACAAATCATAGGATTTAAAAAATTAAAAATGACCATGAAGTTTTGAATGCTATAGGAAAGTTAGACATATGGAATTCTTTTTATATTTTTCAAAAAAAGTTACAATAAAAATCATAATTAATTATTTATCAAAAAGATTACAAAAATATGCATCACATAAAATGGTTTCATTATCTAAAAATATTATAAGAAAATATTATCATTTTACGTGGTTAGGGTGGTTAGACGTATTAATTTACCTTATTTTTTCATTGAAATTTATACCACCTGGATGAGATTTCAAATTTTCACCAACAGATTTGTTTTTTCAAGAAACCGTAGTTTTAGGAAAACTACATTCAATTTGCTATGCATTCTATTCTACATTTTTTAAAATAATATAGATAACTTATTCAAATATTTACGCCGCTTCCTAACTATATTTTTCTGAATTTTTTTCCACTTAAGGCTTGTTTTTTCCATAATGAACTTGCACATACCCAACACCAATACTTTTTACGTGGAAACCCTATTAGGGGAAAAATGATGATAGATGTTAGTCCACAAAATTATACCATATTAAAAGTATAAAGAATGAAATATGGGAATGCACATGCATTCAAGCATCGCCTAGAGCTCATTGTTCAATTAGAATAAGGCTAACCACCTGTTAGCACACATTGTCATAAAAATCATATTACATCCGGCAAAGATTTCCAGAACCCATAAATAACATCTTAATGCCCGATCACGCTTCCGTTGCCACATGGACATTACTCTCCTTCACTCTTCACAGCTACACTCTACCCCGCCTTTAAAATTATTTAGATCAATAATCACACACACATACACAAAATCACACTCTATCATACACTCACACAACTCAATTCGAATAAACAATCACTCTTATATATCTACAATAAGAAATTTCATCCCTGCATGTCAGCTTCAACAAAATAATAAAATGAATATAAATTGTCAGCCCAAAACATTAAAATATCATTAATGTGAACTAACCAAGGCCTGTTAAACTAGTAAAGACCCAAATCAAACATCTCCACATGAACAAATCAATTAATTACCCTTAAAGATCCACAATGTTATAAACAATTGTCATGGAAGAACAAAAAAATGAACAGCCAATGAAAACCATCAACCACAAGCACAAAGATCAATGCGTATATGCAACAAGATAAAATCATGATCTAGAAAACATCCAAACATCATGAATCACCAAAGAATCATCTACAACAACTCCAACTAATCGAATATCCTCATCTTCAATCAAGATCACCAACTGAAGTAATTGAAAAAATGTCAAAATAAAAATCTCCATAACTCGATCAAATCTTCACACAGATCAATCAAAATCAACTTGGATAAACTATATATATTGAGCAAGAAACCATTTAGTCCACAACCTTTGATCATCAATGTACAAAACTTACTAAAATATTGAACTTCACTTTTAGAATTTTCTCAATATCCTCAACATATACAACTTCAAATGAATTAATGCTAATAGTGTTCATATCAATGACAACCACATATCAACAACATAACCACAACATCCAAAAATATCCCCCTTTGGCATTGATGGCAACACATGATGTGAAAAAAACCATCAATGCAACTAACTCTTGACACTTACTCCCCCTTAGACTTTGACTCATTTTATCCTCAACTCTTCCACATGATCTTCTCCCTTATTAAAACTAAAGTTTTTCACATGATCCTCTCCCCCTTTGACATCAATGACAGATATATCTAAGCTCCACACAAAATCTGAACCACATATCTAAGCATCTAAACATGATCTGACTACTCCTCCTGAGTAGAAGCCACCACAACATCAATATGAAATAAGATATGACTATGAAATGCATGGAATGATGCAATGCAATGCATCCTTAGTTCTGATTAGGAGGGTTAATCACACCTAACTTCCCTCTGATATACTCAAAATTATCCATAGGAAACAACTTGGTAAAGATGTTTGCAATTTGCTCCTTAGTAGGAACATACTCTAGTCTAACTTCCTTTTCACTCACCTTTTCTCTCAAAAAGTGAAACTTAATAGATATATGCTTTATCTTTGAATGCAACAATAGATTCTTAGAAATTTTAATAGCATTTGAATTATCACATAATATAGAAATATGCTCATTATACACAACTTTGATATTATTCAACATTTTTATCATCCATAGGACTTGAGTACAATTTTTAGCAGCAACAATATATTCAACTTCTAAATTAGATAAGGAAATGGCATTTTACTTCTTACTTAACCATGAAATTGGCTACTTACTGAAGAAAAATGCTCCACCACTAGTACTTTTCCTATCATTTACATCTCCTACCGAATCAACATTAGTAAAGGCACTCAAAGTAATATCATCTTCTTTAGGGTACCATAAGGAAAATTTAATTGTTCCCCTCAAGTATCTAAAAATTCTCTTCACAACAATCACATGAGATTCCTTTGGATTAGCTTAAAATCTTGCTACAATACATACAACATTCATGATATGAGGCCTATTTTGAGTTAAATACAACAATCCACCAATCATTGATCTATATCTTGTCTGATTTTCTTTCAGATAATCGTCTTCTGTTGTCAACTTGCATCCAATCACCATAGGTGTACCAACTAGCTTTGAATCTTCCATACCAAACTTCTTCTGCAATTCCTTTGAACATACTTGGACTGAGATATAAAATTCCCTTTGTCTAACTAATTAATTTTCAATCCCAAAAATAATTTCATCTCACCAATCATAGACATCAAAAATTCATTATGTGTCTCATTAGCAACCTGTGCCATCAAAAAATGGTCGCTTGTCATTTTCATGGCCTTTTAGGTTTTGTTTCATGGTGTTGGAACTATGTTGCTCTAATTTTATGTTGTAACATGTCTTGAGCATTCTTATTTAGGTACTAAAAATAAAAGAATGATGTCTTGTGAAGGTGTTGTGAAGTTTTGTAAGAAAATTCTACATTCTTCTAAACTTTATTTATTACATTTCACCTAAAAATCACCTTTTCATCACTTAACAAGTCCTATTTTAAAGTGTTGTAAGGTCTTGTAACAAGCTTTCATGCTTTTCTACGCATATTTTCACTATTTAAACCTTTCTCATGCTTTATTTGGTCCCTCTATACATTCATATGACTTAATTAAGTGTATTTTTGAATGCTATCCTAACAAATAACATTAAATAGAACATTTTTTTTGACACATGTTTTTAAGTTCTAGGTGGGACCAATTCGCCATGGGTGGCAGATGAGCCCTCCTTGGACCTAAATTAAAAATATTTTAAATTTCCATTTTGGATTTTATTCAAAATCAATTGATGTTGGTCTGTGATGAAGTATGAACAGATACTAAGGCACAAGATTTGTATAAATAAGTGATTTTCACCTCATTTCAACCCCAGTCATTCAAGCATTCAATCAAACATCACATTCAAACATTCAATCATATTACAACATCTTCTCCAACACTATACAAATAGTTTGAAGCAGCCATTGACATTACTTCAGATTTACATCATCGAGGGTTAGGTAAGTGGATAACAATTGCATGTTATTGCTTTATCTTTCATTTCATTATCTTCTCAAGGGTTTCATTATCTTTTCAAGGGTTTAATTACCAAAAGTGGGGTTTGACCAAGGAAAAATACTATTCACTAACCCTCAATCACTTTTCCCCTATTGCATGTTCTTTTGCATCTCTTTTTATGTATATTTGACAAGCATTTAGGTGTTGAAGATTGATTTTTAAGTCAACTAGATGCTTCAAGTCAACTTGAGTCCATTTCAAGATTGAAGGGAGTATTGTGTTTGTTTTATGCAGAACTAACTTTACCAACCTGACATGTACACAAGAAACTATATC